>JAJFZO010000635.1:45000-48097 GCA_021397835.1 Moringa oleifera
TGTTGCAGTCGTCGTTCAAAATCAATGGGACGTTGGACAAATGCTTTCGCTTGGACAGGCCGAGGCCGAGGCCACTCCTATCGCAATACTTTTTGCACCCGAGGGGACAACTGATCTCTCGTGTGCCAAAGCAGCCGCATGCCAAAGCAAGCCGCGCTTTGAGCACGAGGCCTGGCTTAGGTTTCCACCCATGCCCACGAGGGACATGGTGCAAAGACAACCGACTCGAATCATCAAATTCCATTTATGAGGGCACGCGACATAGGGTCCTGATGTCACCCACGAAACGCCAACGTATGGCTCGGGGTCGAGCTTGAAGTGACGTGTTAATCGACAATTCGATGCGAGAGCATGAAGCCTGCCAACGCGCACGACTAGATCACCACACACACGCCGAACGTACAAATGGGCAGCAACAGCACCAAACGACCTGCAAGCCGATGAGCGAAAGGCCCATCGATCATGCAGGTCATCGTGTGCCGCCGCACCCAAGCCGCTAAGCGCGAAATTGTTTCAATAGTAAGGGATGATTCTTCAATGGCAAGGGACCACCGATGAGGCCTTGGCAGCAGGGGTGTCACAACGTGCCCTAGCTGGCCGTGTGGCTTGCTTGTTGCTAACGGCCAACGATCGTGTCGTCGATCACGCTGCGCAACAAGTCTGCTTCTAGGCAAGCTTGAGCGTCGAGATCCAACCCTGCGTCCACCGCCTTGAGGGCCTGTGACGAAGCACTCTGCATGCTTGAATTCCCCCCAACGATTTGGCCCTCACGTAGCATGCATCATCATTAGCTTTGCCGCCCACACCATCGAGCTTGTCTAGCCACATCCCAGCTCATTATCCCACAATTATTCTCGCTTCGTTGCCCACGTTTTTCTCACCGATAAGGCCTTGGCAGCAGGGGTGCCCAGGCTGGCCGTGTGGCTCGCTCATTGCTAACGGCCAACGATTGTGTCGTCGATCGCGCTGCGCAACAAGTCTGCTTCTAGGCAAGCCTGAGCATCGAGATCCAACCCCGCATCCACCGCTTCGAGGGCCTGCGATGAAGCACTCCGCATGCTCAAAATCCCCCCAACGATTTGGCCCTCACGTAGCATGCATCATCATTAGCTTCGCCGCCCACACCATCGAGCTTGTCTAGCCACATCCCAGCTCATTATCCCACAATTATTCTCGCTTCCTTGCCCATGTTTTTCCCACCGATAAGGCCTTGGCAGCAGGGGTGCCCAGGCTGGCCGTGTGGCTCACTCGTTGCTAACGGCCGACGATCGTGTCGTCGATCGCGCTGCGCAACGAGTCCGCGTAGGCAAGCCTGAGTGTCGGGATCCAACCCCACACCCGCCGCCTCGAGGGCCTGCGACGAAGCACTCTGCATGCTCGAAATCCCCCCAGCGATTTGGCCCTCGTGTAGCATGCACCATCGTTAGCTTCGCCGCCCACGCCGTCGAGCTTGTGTAGCCACATCCCAGCTCATTATCCCACGATTTTTCTCATTTCGTTGCCCACAATTTAGCAGATTTCGTTTCCCACATTTTCCCCACTCTGTTGGCTACTGATCGGGCGCCCCACACTCTTCAGCTGACGTCGCCTGGCTCGCACACTGGGCAGTAAGTTGAGGGGCAGGGACGAGGGGGCTGGCACGCAATGGGCGCCCGCGGCCTGGCTGGCGCGCCCACCGCTGCCGCACGCTGGGTGAGCAGCCCATGCAGTGCCTGCTGGGGCCTGCCTGGGCACGCCACCCATTTCCAGGGTCCATGCGACACGGCCCCCCTGGCTCACTCACTGGGCTCTGCTTTGAGGGACAGGGACGTGAGGGCTGGCTTGTGATGGACGCCCGCAGCCTGGCTGGCGCGAACCACTGCCGCACGCTGGGCGAGCAGCCCATGCCGTGCCTGCTGGGGCTGCCTGGGCGTGCCACACGTGCCCAGTGTCCTTGCGACGTGGCCCCCCTGGCTCGCTCGCTGGGCACATAGTCGAGGGACAGGGACGTTGGGGCAGCCTCGCGATGGGCGCCTGTGGCCTGGCTGGCACGAGCACCGCTGCCGCACGCTGGGTGAGCAGCCCATGCCGTGCCTGCTGGGGGCTGCCTGGGCATGCCTCCCATGCCCAGGGTCCGTGCAACGTGGCACCCCTGGCTCGCACGCTGGGCTGTCAGTCGAGGGGCAGGGACGAGGGGGCTGGCTCGCGTTGGGCAGCCGCGGCATGGCTGGCGCGCCCACCGCTGCCCCACGCTGGGCGAGCAGCCCATGACGTGCCTGCTGGGGGCTGCCTGGGCGTTCCTCCCGTGCCCAGGGACCGTGCAACGCGGCCCCCCTGGCTCGTTCGCTGGGCACTTAATCGAGGGACAGGGACGAGGAGGCTGGCTCGCGATGGGCGCCAGCAGCCTGGCTGGCGCGCCCACCGCTGCCACACGCTGAGTGAGCAGCCCATGCCGTGCCTGCTGGGGGATGCCAGGGCATGCCTTCCGTGCCCAGGGTCCATGCGGCGCGGCTCCGCTGGCTGGCTCGCTGGGCACTTAGTCGAGGGACGCAGACGAGGGGGCTGGCTCGCGATGGGAGCCCGTGGCCTGGCTGGTGCGCCCACCGCTGCCACACGCTGGGCACTTTGCCCATGCCGTGCCTGCTGGGGGCTGCCGGGGCATGCCTCCCGTGCTGAGGGTTCATGCGATGTGGCTCCCCTGGCTCGCTCGCTGGGTACTTAGTCGAGGGACAGGGACCAGGGGGCTGGGTCGCGATAGGAGCCCGTTGCTTGGCTGGTGCGCCAACCGCTGCCGCATGCTGGGCACTTGGCTCATGTCGTGCCTGCTGGAGGCTGCCTGGGCATGCCTCCTGTGCCCAGGGTCCATGCAACAAGGCTCCCCTGGCTCGCTCGCTGGGCACTTTGTCGAGGGACAGGGATGAGAGGGCTGGCTCGCGATGGGCGCCCATGGCTTGGCTGGCGTGCCCACCGCTGCCGCACGCTGGGACCTTGGCCCATGCCGTGCATACTGGGGGCTGCCTGTGCATGCCTCCCGTGCCAAGGATCTTTGCGACGCGGCTCCCCTGGCTCACTCACTGGGCACTTAGTCGAGGGACAGGGACGAGGGGGCTGCCTCGCG
>JAJFZO010000593.1:0-75000 GCA_021397835.1 Moringa oleifera
GCCTCGCTCGCTGGGCACTAAGTCGAGGGACAGGGACGAGGGGGCCGGCTCACGATGGGCGCCCGTGGCCTGGCTGACGCGCCCACCGCTACCGCACACTAGGCACTTGGCCCATGCCATGCCTGCTGGGGGCTGCCTGGGCATGCCTTTTGTGCCCAGGGTCCGTGCAACGTGGCTCCATAGGCTCGCTCGCTGGGCACTAAGTCGAGGGACAGGGACGTGGGGGCTCGCTCACGTTGGGCGCCCGTGGCCTGGCTGGCGCGCCCACTGCTGCGGCACGCTGGGCACTTGGCCCATGCCATGACTGCTGGAGGCTGCCGGGGCATGCCTTCTGTGCCCTGGATCCATGCGACGCAGCTCCCCTGGCTCGCTCACAGGGCACTTAGTCGAGGGACAGGGACAAGGGGCTGGCTCGCGATGGGCGTCTGTGGCCTGGCTGGCGTGCCCTCTGCTGCTGCACGCTGGGCACTTGACCCATGCCGTACCTGCTGGGGGCTTCCTGGGCATGCCTCCCATGCCCAGGGTCCATGCGACGCGGCTCCCCTGGCTCGTTCGCTGGGCACTTAGTCAAGGGACAGGGACGAGGGGGCTGGCTCGCGATGGGCGCCCGTGGCCTGGCTGGCGCGCCCACCGCTACTGCACGTTGGGCACTTGGCCCATGCGGTGCCTGCTGGGGGCTGCCTAGGCATGGCTACCATGCCCAGGGTCCGTGCGACACATCTCCCCTGGCTCGCTCTCTGGGCACTAAGTCGAGGGACAGGGACGAGGGGGCTGGCTCGCGATGGGCGACCGTGGCCTGGCTGGCGTGCCCACCTTTGCCGCTTGCTGGGCACTTGGGCCATGCCGTTGCAGCTGGGGAGCTTCTGGGGCATGCCTTCCGTGCCCAGTGTCCATGCAACACGGCTCCTCTGGCTCGCTCACTGGGCACTTTGTCGAGGGACAGGGACGAGGGGGCTGGCTCACGATGGGCGCCTGTGGCCTGGCTGGCGAGCCCACCTCTGCCAAACACTGGATACATGGCCCATGCAATCCCTGCTGGGTGCTGCCAGGGCATGCCTTCCGTCCCCAGGGTTCATGCGATGCGGCTCCCCTGGCTGGCTTGCTGGGCACTTGGTCGAGGGACCTGGACAAGGGGGCTGGCTCGCTATGGCCGCCCGTGGCCTGGCTGGCGCGCCCCCTGCTGCCGCACTCTGGGCACTTGGTCCATGCCACGCCTGCTGGGGGCTGCTGGGGCATGCCTCTCGTGCCCAGGGTCCATGCGACGCGGCTCACCTGGCTCGCTCGCTGGGCACTAAGTCGAGGGACAGGGACGAGGGGGCCGGCTCACGATGGGCGCCCGTGGCCTGGCTGGCGCGCCCACCGCTACCGCACACTAGGCACTTGGCCCATGCCATGCCTGCTGGGGGCTGCCTGCGCATGCCTTTGGTGCCCAGGGTCCATGCGACGCGGCTCCCCTGGCTCGTTCGCTGGGCACTTAGTCAAGGGACAGGGACGAGGGGGCTGGCTCGCGATGGGCGCCCGTGGCCTGGCTGGCACGCCCACCGCTACCATACACTAGGCACTTGGCCCATGCCATGCCTGCTGGGGGCTGCCTGGGCATGCCTTTAGTGCCCAGGGTCTGTGCAACGTGGCTCCATAGGCTCGCTCGCTGGGCACTAAGTCGAGGGACAGGGACGTGGGGGCTTGCTCCCGTTGGGCGCCCGTGGCCTGGCTGGCACGCCCACCGCTACTGCACGTTGGGCACTTGGCCCATGCGGTGCCTGCTGGGGGCTGCCTCGGCATGGCTCCCATGCCCAGGGTCCATGCGACACATCTCCCCTGGCTCGCTCTCTGGGCACTAAGTCGAGGGACAGGGACGAGGGGGCTGGCTCGCGATGGGCGACCGTGGCCTGGCTGGCGTGCCCACCTTTGCCGCTTGCTGGGCACTTGGGCCATGCCGTTGCAGCTGGGGAGCTTCTGGGGCATGCCTTCCGTGCCCAGGGTCCATGCAACACGGCTCCTCTGGCTCGCTCACTGGGCACTTTGTCGAGGGACAGGGATGAGGGGGCTGGCTCACGACGGGCGCCTGTTGCCTGGCTGGCGAGCCCACCTCTGCCACACACTGGATACTTGGCCCATGCAATCCCTGCTGGGTGCTGCCAGGGCATGCCTTCCGTGCCCAGGGTTCGTGCGACGCGGCTCCCCTGGCTCGCTTGTTGGGCACTAGGTCGAGGGACCGGGACGAGGGGGCTGGCTCGCTATGGGCGCCCGTGGCCTGGCTGGCGCGCCCCCTGCTGCCGCACTCTGGGCACTTAGTCCATGCCATGCCTGCTGGGGGGCTGCTGGGGCATGCCTCCCATGCCCAGGGTCCATGCGACGCGGCTCACCTGCCTCGCTCGCTGGGCACTAAGTCGAGGGACAGGGATGAGGGGGCTCGCTCGAGATGGGTGCCCATGGCCTGGCTGGCACGCCCACCGCTGCTGCACGCTGGGCACTTGGTCCATGCAGTGCCTGCTGGAAGCTGCTGGAGCATGCCTTCCGTGCCCTGGATCCATGCAATGCAGCTCCCCTGGCTCGCTCGCAGGGCACTTAGTCGAGGGATAGGGACGATGGGCTGGCTTGCGATTGTCTCCTGTGGCCTGGCTGGCACGCCCACTGCTGCCGCACGCTGGGCACTTGCCCATGCCGTGACTGCTGGGGGCTGCCTTGGAATGACTCTCATGCCCAGGGTCCATGCGACGCGGCTCCCCTGGCTCGCTTGCTGGGCACTAATCCGAGGGACAGGGACGATGTGGCTGGCTCGCGATGGGCCCCCGTGGCCTTGCTGGCGCGCCCACCTCTACCACACGCTGGGCACTTGGCCCATGCCATGCCTGCTGGGGGCAGCCAGGGTATGACTCCTGTGCCAGAGTCCATGCGACGCGGCTCTCCTGGCTCGCTCGCTGGGCACTTAGTCGAGGGATAGGGACGAGGGGGCTGGCTTGCGATGGGAGCCTGTGGCCTGGCTGGCACATGCACCGCTGCCGCACGCTGGGCACTTGGCCCATGCCGTCCCTGCTGGGGGCAGCCTGGGCACTCCTCCCATTCCCAGGGTCCATGCGATGCGGCTCCCCTGGCTCGCTCTCTGGGCACTTGGTCGACGGACAGGGACGAGGGGGCTGGCTCGCGATGGGCACCCATGGCCTGGCTGGCCCGCCCACCTCTACCGCACACTGGGCTCTTGGCCCATGCCATGCCTGCTGAAGGCTGCTGGGGCATGCCTCTCATGCCCAGGGTCCGTGCGACGCAGCTCCTTTGGCTCGGTCGCTTGGCACCAAGTCGAGGGTCAGGG
This sequence comes from Moringa oleifera, assembly GCA_021397835.1. Classification (NCBI taxonomy): domain Eukaryota; kingdom Viridiplantae; phylum Streptophyta; class Magnoliopsida; order Brassicales; family Moringaceae; genus Moringa; species Moringa oleifera. Next base: position 3,311 of record JAJFZO010000593.1, read on the forward strand.
ACGAGGGGGCTGGCTCGCGATGGGTGCCCGTGGCCTGGCTGGCGAACCCACCGCTGCCGCATGCAGGGCACTTGGCCCATGCCATGCCAGCTGGGGGGCTGCTGGGGCATGCCTCCCGTGCCCAGGGTCAATGCGACACAGCTCCCCTGGCTCGCTGTCTGGGCACTAAGTCGAGAGACAGGGACCAGGGTGCTGGCTCGCGATGGGCGCCTGTGGCCTGGCTGGCGCGCCCTCCTCTGCCGCACGCTGGGCAGTCGGCCCATGCCGAGCCTGCTGGGGGCTGCTTGGGCATGCCTCTCATGCCCAGGGTCCATGCGACGCGGCTCGTCTGGCTCGGTCGCTTGGCACCTAGTCGAGGGACAGGGACGATGGGGCTGGCTCGCTATGGGCGCCCATGGCCTGACGGGCGCACCCACCGCTGCCGCATGCAAGGCACTTGGCCCATGCCATTCTAGCTGAGGGGCTGCTGGGGCATGTCTCCCATGCCCAGGGTCAAAGTGACGAAGCTCCCCTGGCTCGCTCGCTGGGCAATAAGTCAAGGGACAGGGACGAGGGGGCTGGCTCATGATCGGCGCCCGTGGCCTTGCTGGCGCGCCCACCGCTGCCGCACGTTGGGCACTTGGCCCATGCTGTGCCTGCTGGAGGCTAACTGGGCATGCCTCCCGAGCCCTGAGTCCATGCAACGTGGCACCCCTGGCTCGCCCGCTGGGCACTTTGTCGAGGGACAGGGACAAGGGCGCTGGCTCGCGATGGGAGCCCATGGCCTGGCTGGTGCGCCCACCGCCGCGGTCGGCTGGGCACCTGGCCCATGCCATGCCTGCTGGGGGCTGCATGGGCATGCCTCCCGTGCCCAGGGTCCATGCAACGCGGCTCCCCTGGCTCGCTCACTGGGCTCTAAGTCGAGGGACAGGGAAGAGGGGGCTGGCTCGAGATGGGCGCCCGTCGCCTGGTGGTGCGCCCACCGCTGCCGCACGCTGGGCACTTGGCCCTTGTCATGCCTGCTGGGGGCTTCCGAGGCATGCCTCCCGTGCCCAGGATCTGTGTGACGCGGCTCCCCTGGCTCACTCGCTGGGCACTTAGTCGAGGGACAGGGACGAGGGGGCCGGCTCGCGAAGGCCGCCTGTGGCCTGGCTAGCGCGCCCACTGCTGCCGCATGCTGGGCACTTACCCATGCCGTGACTGCTGGGGGCTGCCTGAGCATGCCTCCCGTGTCCAGGGTCCAAGTGACGCGGCTCCCCTGGCTCTCTCGCTGGGCACTTAGTCAAGGGATAGGGACGAGGGGGCTGGCTTGCGATGGGCGCCTGTGGCCTTGCTGCCGCATGCACCGCTGCCGCACGCTGGGCACTTGGCCCATGCCGTGCCTGCTGGAGGCTAACTGGGCAAGCCTCCTGAGCCCTGGGTCCATGCAACGTGGCACCCCTGGCTCGCCCGCTGGACACTTTGTCGAGGGACAGGGACAAGGGCGCTGGCTCGCGATGGGAGCCCGTGGCCTGGCTGGTGCGCCCACCGCCGCGGTAGGCTGGGCACCTGGCCCATGCCATGCCTGCTGGGGGATGCATGGGCATGCCTCCCATGCCCAGGGTCCATGCAACACGGCTCCCCTGGCTCGCTCACTGGGCTCTAAGTCGAGGGACAGGGAAGAGGGTGCTGGCTCGAGATGGGCGCCCGTCGCCTGGTGGTGCGCCCACCGCTGCCGCACGCTGGGCACTTGGCCCTTGTCGTGCCTGCTGGGGGCTTCCGAGGCATGCCTCCTGTGCCCAGGATCTGTGTGACGTGGCTCCCCTGGCTCACTCGCTGGGCACTTAGTCGAGGGACAGGGACGAGGGGGCCGGCTGGCGAAGGCCGCCTGTGGCCTGGCTAGCGCGCCCACTGCTGCCACATGCTGGGCACTTGCCCATGCCGTGACTGCTGGGGGCTGCCTGAGCATGCCTCCCGTGGCCAGGGTCCAAGCGACGCTGCTCCCCTGGCTCTCTCGCTGGGCACTTAGTCGAGGGATAGGGACGAGGGGGCTGGCTTGCGATGGGCGCCTGTGGCCTTGGCCTTGCTGCCGCATGCACCGCTGCCGCACGCTGGGCACTTGGCCCATGCCGTGCCTGCTGGAGGCTAACTGGGCATGCCTCCCAAGCCCTGGGTCCATGCAACGTGGCTCCCCTGGCTTGCCCGCTGGGCACTTTGTCGAGGGACAGGGACAAGGGGGCTGGCTCGCGATGGGAGCCCGTGGCCTGGCTGGTGCGCCCACCGCTGTGGTATGCTGGGCACCTGGCCCATGCCATGCCTTCTGGGGGCTGCATGGGCAGGCCTCCCATGCCCAGGGTCCATGCAACGCGGCTCCCCTGGCTCGCTCACTGGGCACTAAGTGGAGGGACAGGGAAGAGGAGGCTGGCTCGAGATGGGCGCCCGTCGCCTGGTGGTGCGCCCACCGCTGCCGCACGCTGGGCACTTGGCCCTTGTCGTACCTGCTGGGGCTTCCGAGGCATGCCTCCTGTGCCCAGGATCTGTGTGACGCGGCTCCCCTGGCTCACTCGCTGGGCACTTAGTTGAGGGACAGGGACGAGGGGGCCGGCTCGCGAAGGCCCCCTGTGGCCTGGCTAGCGCGCCCACTGCTGCCACATGCTGGGCACTTGCCCATGCCATGACTGCTGGGGGCTGCCTGAGCATGCCTCCCGTGGCCAGGGTCCAAGCGACGCGGCTCCCCTGGCTCTCTCACTGGGCACTTAGTCGAGGGATAGGGACGAGGGGGCTGGCTTGCGATGGGCGCCTGTGGCCTTGCTGCCGCATGCACCGCTGCCGCATGCACCGCTGCCGCACGCTGGGCACTTGGCCCATGCCGTGCCTGCTGAGGGCAACCTGGGCACTCCTCCCATTCCCAGGGTCCATGCAATGTGGCTCCCCTGGCTCCCTCGCTGGGCACTTAGTCGAGGGACAGGGACGAGGGGGCTGGCTCGTGATGGGCGCCTGTGGCCTGGCTGGCGCACCCACTGCTGCCGCACGCTGGGCACTTCCCCAATCCGTGACTGCTGGGGGCTGCCTAGGCATTCCTCCTGTGGCCAGGGTCCAAGCAACGTGGCTCCCCTGGCTCGCTCGCTGGGCACTTTGTCGAGGGACAGGGACGAGGGGGCTGGCTCTCGATGGGCGCCTGTGGCCTGGCTGGCGCATGCACTGCTGCCGCACGCTGGGCACTTGGCCCATGCCATGCCTGCTGGGGGCTGCCTGGGCACTCCTCTGATTCCCAGGGTCTGTGCGACGCGGCTCCCCTGGCTCGCTCGCTGGGCACTTAGTCGAGGGACAGGGACGAGGGGGCTGGCTCGCGATGGGCGCCCGTGGCCTGGCTGGTGCGCCCACCGCTGTAGTATGCTGGGCACCTGGCCCATGCCATGCCTTCTGGGGGCTGCATGGGCATGCCTCCCATGCCCAGGGTCCATGCAACGCGGCTCCCCTGGCTCGCTCACTGGGCACTAAGTGGAGGGACAGGGAAGAGGGGGCTGGCTCGAGATGGGCGCCCGTCGCCTGGTGGTGCGCCCACCGCTGCCGCACGCTGGGCACTTAGCCCTTGTCGTACCTGCTGGGGCTTCCGAGGCATGCCTCCTGTGCCCAGGATCTGTGTGACGCGGCTCCCCTGGCTCACTCGCTGGGCACTTAGTTGAGGGACAGGGACGAGGGGGCCGGCTCGCGAAGGCCCCCTGTGGCCTGGCTAGCGCGCCCACTGCTGCCACATGCTGGGCACTTGCCCATGCCATGACTGCTGGGGGCTGCCTGAGCATGCCTCCCGTGGCCAGGGTCCAAGCGACGCGGCTCCCCTGGCTCTCTCACTGGGCACTTAGTCGAGGGATAGGGACGAGGGGGCTGGCTTGCGATGGGCGCCTGTGGCCTTGCTGCCGCATGCACCGCTGCCGCATGCACCGCTGCCGCACGCTGGGCACTTGGCCCATGCCGTGCCTGCTGAGGGCAACCTGGGCACTCCTCCCATTCCCAGGGTCCATGCAATGTGGCTCCCCTGGCTCCCTCGCTGGGCACTTAGTCGAGGGACAGGGACGAGGGGGCTGGCTCGTGATGGGCGCCTGTGGCCTGGCTGGCGCACCCACTGCTGCCGCACGCTGGGCACTTCCCCAATCCGTGACTGCTGGGGGCTGCCTAGGCATTCCTCCTGTGGCCAGGGTCCAAGCAACGTGGCTCCCCTGGCTCGCTCGCTGGGCACTTTGTCGAGGGACAGGGACGAGGGGGCTGGCTCTCGATGGGCGCCTGTGGCCTGGCTGGCGCATGCACTGCTGCCGCACGCTGGGCACTTGGCCCATGCCATACCTGCTGGGGGCTGCCTGGGCACTCCTCCGATTCCCAGGGTCTGTGCGACGCGGCTCCCCTGGCTCGCTCGCTGGGCACTTAGTCGAGGGACAGGGACGAGGGGGCTGGCTCGCGATGGGCGCCCGTGGCCTGGCTGGCGCGCCCACCTCTACTGCATGCTAGGCAATTGGCCCATGCAATGCCAGCTGGGGGGCTGCTGGGCCATGCCTCCCGTGCCCAGGGTCAATGCGACACGGCTTCCCTGGCTCGCGCGCTGGGCACTAAGTCGAGAGACAGGGACCAGGGTGCTGGCTCGCGATGGGCGCCTGTGGCCTGCTGGCGCGCCCTCTTCTGCCGCACGTTGGGCACTTGGCCCATGCCGTGCCTGCTGGGGGCTGCCTGGGCATGCCTCCCGTGCCCAGAGTCCATGCAACTCAGCTCCCCTGGCTCGCTCACTGGGCACTAAGTTGAGGGACAGGGACGAGGGGGCTGGCTCGTGATGGGCGCCTGTGGCCTCACTGGCGCACCCACCGCTGCCGCACGCTGGGCACTTGGCCCATGCCGTGCCTGCTGGGGGCTGCCTGTGCATGCCTCCCCATGCCCAGGGTCTGTGCAATGCAGCTCCCCTGGCTCGTTCGCTGGGAACTTAGTCGAGGGACAGGGACAAGGGGGCTGGCTCACGATGGGCGCCCGTGGCCTGGCTGGCGCGCCCACTGCTACTGCACGCTGGGCACTTGGCCCATGCCATGCCTGCTGGGGGCTGCTGGGGCATGCCTCCCATGCCCAGGGTCCATGCGACGCAGCTCCCCTGGCTCGCTCACTGGGCACTTAGTCAAGGGACAGGGACGAGGGGGCTAGCTCGCGATGGGCGCCTGTGGCCTGGCTGGTGCGCCCTCCTCTGCCGCACGCTGTGCACTTGGCCCATGCCGTGCCTGCTGGGGGCTGCCTGGGATTGCCTCCCATGCCCAGAGTCCCTGTGACACGGCTCCCCTGGCTCACTCGCTGGGCACTAAGTCGAGGGACAGGGAGGAGGGGGCTGGCTCGTGATGGGCACCCGTGGCCTCGCTGGCGCGCCCACCGCTGCCGCACGCTGGGCATTTGGCCCATGCCGTGCCTGCTGCGTGCTGCCTGGGCATGCCTCCCATGCCCAGCCTCCGTGCGATGCGGCTCCCCTGGCTCGCTCGCTGGGCACTTAGTCGAGGGACAGGGACGAGGGGCCTTGCTCGCGATGGGCGCCTGTGGCCTGGCTGGCATGCCCTCCTCTGCCGCACTTTGGGCACTTGGCCCATACCGTGCCTGCTGGGGGCTGCCTGGGTATGCCTCCCATGCCCATATTCCATGTGATGCGGCTCCCCTGGCTCGCTCACTGGGCACGAAGTCGAGGGACAGGGACGAGGGGGCTGGCTCGTGGTGGGCGCCTGTGGCCTCGCTGGCGCGCCCACCGCTGCCGCATGCTGGGCACTTGGCCCATGCCGTGCCTGCTGGGGGCTTTCTGGGCATGCCTCCCGTGCCCAGTGTCTGTGCGACGTGGCTCCCTTGGCTCGTTCGCTGGGCACTTAGTCGAGGGACAGGGATGAGGGGGCTGGCTCGCGATGGGCGCCTGTGGCCTGGCTGGCGCACCAACCTCTGCCGCACGCTGGGCACTTGGTCCATGCCGTGCCTGCTGGGGGCTTCCTGGGCATGCCTTTCGTACCCAGGGTCCGTGTGACGTGGCTCCCCTTGCTCACTCGGTGTGCACTAAGTCAAGGGACAGGGACGAGGGGGCTGGCTCGTGATGGACGCCTGTGGCCTGGCTGGCGCACCCACTGCTGCCGCACGCTGGGCACTTGGCCCATGCCATGCCTGCTGTGGGGCTGCTGGGGCATGCCTCCTGTGCCGAGGGTCCATGTGACGCGGCTCCCCAGGCTCGCTCATTGGGCAGTACTTTACCGAGGGACAGCATCGAGGGACAAGTTTTTGTTAGATATATGTATTTTTTATTGCAGTAACACTTGGTTCTCCAATGCTTCCCGATATGTTTCCAAGTGTTTTTTTCTTGTGTTTCTCATTCTCTACAAGCCCAAAGGACTTGTTTCTTTCTCCAAGCCATTATCTTGAGGGACCGTTTCTGACCTCGTGGCATCAATTTTCGAAAAGAGAGGGACAATTGTTTTGGGGGTTCAGGAGGGGGGGGGGAGGGACGAATCGTAGTGACAAAGGGCTGAATCTCAGTGGATCGTGGCAGCAAGGCCACTCTGCCACTTACAATACCCCGTCGCGTATTTAAGTCATCTGCAAATGATTCTACCCGTCGCTCGGTGGGAATCACTCTTCAAGGCAGCCTGCGAGGCTCCTCCGCCACGTGAGCTTGGCCAACGACACGTGCTTTTGGGGGCCTGGAGGCCCCTACTACAGGTTGGCAATCGAGCAACGGGCACATGCATCGCTTCTAGCCCGGGTTCTGTCTTAGAGGCGTTCAGTCATAATCCAGCGCACGGTAGCTTCGCGCCACTGGCTTTTCAACCAAACGCGATGACCAATTGTGCGAATCAACGGTTCCTCTCGTACTAGGTTGAATAACTATCGCGACGCGGGCATCAGTAGGGTAAAACTAACCTGTCTCACGACAGTCTAAACCCAGCTCACGTTCCCTATTGGTGGGTGAACAATCCAACACTTGGTGAATTCTGCTTCACAATGATAGGAAGAGCCGACATCGAAGGATCAAAACGCAACGTCCCTATGAATGCTTGGCTGCCACAAGCCGACATCATGGTTCGTATTCGTACTGGAAATCAGAATCAAACGAGCTTTTGCCCTTTTGTTCCACACGAGATTTCTGTTCTCAGGCTCCCTCTCCGGAATCGAACCCTAATTCTTCGTCACCCGTCACCACCATAGTAGGCAACTATCCTACCATCAAAAGTTGATAAGGCAGAAATTTGAATGATGCGTCGCTGGCATGATGGCCTTGCGATCCGTCGAGTTATCATGAATCATCAGAGCAACGGGCGAAGCCCGCGTCGACCTTTTATCTAATAAATGCGCCCCTTCCAGAAGTCAGGGTTTGTTGCATGTATTAGCTCTAGAATTACTACGGTTATCCGAGTAGTAGGTACCATCAAACAAACTATAACTGATTTAATGAGCCATTCGCAGTTTCACAGTCTGAATTAGTTCATATTTACACATGCATGGCTTAATCTTTGAGATAAGCATATGACTACTGACAGGATCAACCAGGTAACATCCTTCGAGACGCTGCACCAACTAAGACCGAAGCATGCCGTAAGGCTCGCTAATGCCAAAGCTGTCGCAGTCGTCATTCAAAATCGATGGGACGTGGGACAAATGCTTTCGCTTGGATAGGCTGAGGCTGAGGCCACTCTTGTCGCAATACTTTTTGCACCCGAGGGGATAACCGATCTCTCGTGTGCCAAAGCAGCCACATGCCAAAGCAAGCCGCGCTTGGAGCACGAGGCCCGACTTAGGTTTCCACCCATGCCCACGAGGGACATGGTGGAAAGACAACCGACTCGAATCATCAAATTCCATTTGTGAAGGCACGCGACATAAGTTCCCGATGTCACCCACAAAATGCCAACGTATGGCTCAGGGTCGAGCTTGAAGCGACGTGCTAGTTGACAGTTCGATGAGAGAGCATGGAGCCTGCCAACGCGCATGACTGGATCACCACTCACATGTTGCACGTACAAATGGGCAGCAACAGCACCAAACGAGCGTCGAGATCCAAACCCACATCTGCCGCCTCGATGGCCTACGACGAAGCACTCCGCATGCTTGAGATCCCCCCAACGATTTGGCCCTCACGTCGCATGCATCATCGTTAGCTTCGTCGCCCACAACATCGAGCTTGTCTAGCCACATCCCAGCTCATTATCCCACGATTATTCACGCTTCGTTGCCCACGTTTTTTCCCACTTATGAGGCCTTGGCAGTAGGGGTGCCCAGGCTGGCCGTGTGGCTCACTCATTGCTAACGGCTGACGATCGTGTTGTCGATCGTGCTGCGCAACGAGTCTGCCAAGGCAAGCCTGAGCATCGAGATCCAACCCCACATCTGCCGCCTCGAGGGCCTGCGACGAAGCACTCCGCATTCTTGAAATCCCCCCAACAATTTGGCCCTCACGTAGCATGCATCATCGTTAGCTTCGCCGCCCACACCATCGAGCTTGTCTAGCCACATCCAAGCTCATTATCCCACGATTACTCTCGCTTCGTTGCTGATGTTTTTCCCACCGATGAGGCCTTGGTAGTAGGGGTGCCCAGGCTGGCCGTGTGGCTCGCTCGTTGGTAACGGCTGACGATCGTGTCGTCGATCATGCCGCAACTAGTCCACCAAGGCAAGCCTGAGCGTCGAGATCCAACCCAACGTCTGCTGCCTCGAGGGTCTACGATGAAGCACTCCGCATGCTCGAAATACCCCCAACGATTTGGCCCTCACGTAGCATGCATCATCGTTAGCTTCGTTGCCCACACCATCGAGCTTGTCTAGCCACATCCCAGCTCATTATCCCACGATTATTCTCACTTTGTTGCCCACGTTTTTCCCACCGATGAGGCCTTGGCAACTGGGGTGCCCAGGCTGGCCATGTGGCTCGCTCATTGCTAACGGCCGACGATTGTGTCGTCGATCGCGCTGCGCAACGAGTCCGCCTAGGTAAGCCTGAGCGTCGAGATCCAACCCCACGTCTGCAGCCTCGAGGGCCTGCGTTGAAGCACTTCACATGCTCGAAATCCCCGAAATAATTTAGCCTTCATGTAGCATGCATCATCGTTAGCTTCGCCACCCACACCATCGAGCTTGTCTAGCCACAACCCACCTCACTATCCCACGTTTATTCTCGCTTCGTTGCCCACGTTTTTCCCACCGATGAGGCCTTGGCAGCAGGGGTGCCCAGGCTGGCCGTGTGGCTCGCTCGTTGCTAATGGCTGATGATCATGTGGTCGATCGTGCTGCGCAACGTGTCTGCTTAGCCAAGCCTGAGCGGCGAGATCTAACCCAACGTCTGCTGCCTCGAGGGCCTACGATGAAGCACTCCGCATGCTTAAAATCCCCCAAACGAATTGGTCCCCACGTAGCATGCATCATCGTTAGCTTCGTCGCCCACAACATCGAGCTTGTCTAGCCACATCCCAGCTCATTATCCCATGATTATTCTCGCTTCGTTGCCCACGTTTTTTCCCACTTATGAGGCCTTGGCAGTAGGGGTGCCCAGGCTGGCCGTGTGGCTCACTCATTGCTAACGGCTGACGATCGTGTTGTCGATCGTGCTGCGCAACTAGTCTGCCAAGGCAAGCCTGAGCGTCGAGATCCAACCCAACGTCTGCTGCCTCGAGGGCCTACGACGAAGCACTCCGCATGCTCGAGATCCCCCCAACGATTTGGCCCTCACGTCGCATGCATCATCGTTAGCTTCGCCGACCACACCATCGAGCTTGTCTAGCCATATACCAGCTCATTATCCCATGATTATTCTCGCTTCGGTTCCCATTTTTTCCCACTGATGAGGCCTTGGAAGCAGGGGTGCCTAGGCTGGCCGTGTGGCTCGCTCGTTGCTAACGGCCGACGATCGTGTCGTCGGTCGCTCTGGGCAACAAGTCCACCTAGGCAAGCCTGAGCATCAAGATCCAACCCAACGTCTGCCACCTCGAGGGCCTGCGATGAAGCACTCCGCATGCTCGAAATCCCCCCAACGATTTAGCCCTCACGTAGCATGCATCATCGTTTACTTTCGCCCCCCATACAATTGAGCTTGTCTAGCCACAGCCCAGCTCATTATCTTACGATTATTCTCGCTTTGTTGCCCACATTTTTCGCACAAATGAGGCCTTGGTAACAGGGGTGCCCAGGCTGGCCGTGTGGCTCGCCCGTTGCTAACGGCCGGCGATCGTGTTGTCGATCGCACTGCGCAACGAGTCTGCCTAGGCAAGCCTGAGCGTCGAGATCCAACCTCACATCTGCCACCTCGAGGGCATGCGATGAAGCACTCCGCATGCTCGAAATCCCCCCAACCATTTGGCCCTCACGTAGCATGCATCATGGTTTGATTCGCCGCCCATAACATCGAGCTTGTCTAGCCACATCCCAGCTTATTATCCTACGATTATTCTCGCTTCGTTGCCCACGTTTTTCGCACCGATGAGGCCTTGGCGGCAGTGATGCCCAGGCTTGCCGTGTGGCTCGCTCGTTGCTAATGACCGACGATCGTGTCGTCGATCGCACTGTGCAACGAGTCCGCTTAGGCAAGCCAGTGCGCCGAGATCAAATCCCACGTCTGCCGCCTCGAGGGCCTGCGACCAAGCACTCCGCATGCTCGAAATCCCCCCAATGATTTGTCCCTCACGTAGCATGCATCATCGTTAGCTTCACCGCCCACACAATTGAGCTTGTCTAGCCACATCCCAGCTCATTATCCCATGATTATTCTCGATTCGTTGCCCACATTTTTCCCACCGATGAGGCCTTGGCAGCAAGGGTGCCCAGGCTGGCCGTGTGGCTCGCTCGTTGCTAACGGCTAACGATCATGTCGTCGATCGCGCTGCGTAACGAGTCCGCACAGGCAAGCCTGAGCGTCGAGATCCAACCCCACGTCAGTCGCCTCGAGGGCCAGCGATGAAGCACATCGCACGCTCGAAGTCCCCCCAATAGCTCGACCTTCACGTAGCATGCATCATCGTTAGCTTCGCCGCCCACACCATCGAGCTTGTCTAGCCATATACCAGATCATTATCCCATGATTATTCTTGCTTCGTTGCCCACGTTTTTTCCACCGATGAGGCCTTGGCAGCAGGGGTGCCCCAACTGGCCGTGTGGCTCGCTCGTTGCTAATGGTCGACGATCGTGTCGTTAATCGCACTGCGGAACGAGTCCGCCTAGGCAAGCCTGAGCGTCGAGATCCAACCCCACGTCTGCCGCCTCGAGGGCCTGCGACGAAGCACCCCGCATGCTCAAAATCCACCCAACAATTTGGCCCTCACGTAGCATGCATCATCGTTAGCTTCGCCACCGCCCACACAATTGAGCTTGTCTAGCGACATCCTAGCTCATTGTCCCACGATTATTCTCGCTTCGATGCCCACGTTTTTCCCACCGATGAGGCCTTGGCAGCAAGGGTGCCTAGGCTGGCTGTGTGGCTCGCTCGTTGCTAACGGCTGACGATCGTGTCGTCGATCGTGCTGCGCAATGAGTCCACCTAGGCAAGCCTGTGTGTCGAGATCCAACCCCACGTCTGCCGTTGTGATGGCCTACGATGAAGCACTTCATATGCTCGAAATCCCCCCAATAATTTGCCCTTCACGTAGCATGCATCATTGTTTACTTTTGCCCCCCACACTATCGAGCTTGTCTAGCCACATCCCAGCTCATTATCCCACGATTACTCTCGCTTCGTTGCCCACGTTTTTCCCACCGATGAGGCCTTGGCAGCAGGGGTGCCCAGGCTGGCCGTGTGGCTCGCTCGTTGCTAACGGCCGACGATCGTGTCGTCGATCGCGCTGCGCAACGAGACCGCCTAGGCAAGCCTGAGTGTCGAGATCCAACTCCATGTCTGTCGCCTCGAGGGACTACGATGAAGTGCATCGCATGCTAGAAATCTCCCCAATAATTTGCCCTTCACGTAGCACGCATCATTGTTTATTTTCGCCCCCAACACCATTGAGCTGTTCTAGCCACATCCCAGCTCATTAACCCACGATTATTCTTGCTTCGTTTCCCACATTTTTCCCACCGATGAGGCCTTGGCAGCAGGGGTGCCAAGGCTGGCCGTATGGCTCGCTCGTTGCTAACGGTCGACAATCGTGTCGTCAGTCGCGCTGCGCAATGAGTCCGCCTAGGTAAGCCTGAGCGTCGAGATGCAACCCAACGTCTGCCACCTCGAGGGCCTGCGACGAAGCACTCTGCATGCTCAAAATCCCCCCATTAATTTGGCATTCACGTAGCATGCATCATCGTTTACTTTCGCCCCCCACACCATCGAGCTTGTCTAGCCACATCCCAGCTCATTATCCCACGATTACTCTCTCTTCGTTGCCCACATTTTTCCCACCGATGAGGCATTGGCAGTAGGGGTGCCTAGGCTGGCTGTGTGGCTCGCTCGTTGCTAACGGCTGAAGATCGTGTCGTCGATCGCGCTGCACAACGAGTCCGCCTAGGCAGGCCTGATCGTCGAGATCAAACCCCACGTCTGGCGCCTCGAGGGCCTATGATGCAGCACTCCGCATGCTCGAAATCCCCCCAAAAATTTGGCCCTCACGTAGCATGCATCATCGTTAGCCTCGCCCCCCACACCATCGAGCTTATCTAGCCACATCCCAGATCATTATCCCACGATTATTCTCGCTTTGTTGCCCACATTTTTCCCACCAATGAGGCCTTGGCAGTAGGGGTGCCTAGGCTGGCCGTGTGGCTCACTCATTGCTAACGGCCAACGATATTGTCGTCGATCGCGCTGCGCAACGAGTCTGCCTAGGCAAGCCTGAGCGTCGAGATCCAACCCCATGTCTGCGGCCTCGAGGGCCTGCGAAGAAGAACTCCGCATGCTCAAAATCCCCCCATCAATTTGGCCCTCACGTAGCATGCATTAACGTGAGCTTCGCCGCCCACACCATCAAGCTTGTCTAGCCACATCCCAGCTCATTATCCCACGATTATTCTCGCTTCGTCGCCCACGTTCTTTCCCACCGATGAGGCCTTGGCAGTAGGGGTGCCCAGGCTGGCCGTGTGGCGCACTCATTGCTAACGGCCAACGATCGTGTCATCGATCGCGCTGCGTAACGAGTCCGCCAAGCAAGCGTGAGCATCGAGATCCAACCCCACGTCTTCCACCTTGAGGGCTTGCGACAAAGCACTCCGCATGCTCGAAATCCCCCCAACAATTTGGCCCTCACGTAGCATGCATCATCGTGAGCTTCGCTGCCCACACCATCGAGCTTGTCTAGCCACATCCCAGCTCATTATCCCATGATTATTCTCGCTTCGTTACCCACATTTTTCCCACCGATGAGGCCTTGGCAGAAGGGGTGCCCAGGCTGGCCGTGCCACTCGCTCGTTGCTAACGGCTAACGATCATGTCATCGATCGCACTGCACAACGATTACACCTAGGCAAGCCTGAGCGTCGAGATCCAACCCCACGTCAGCCACCTCGAGGGCCGACGATAAAGCACATCGCATGCTTGAAGTCCCCCCAATAATTTGGCCTTCACATAGCATGCATCATCGTTAGCTTCGTCGCCCACACTATCGAGCTTGTCTAGCCACATCCCAGCTCATTAGCCCATGATTATTCTCGCTTCATTGCCCATGTTTTTCCCACCGATGAGGCCTTAGAAGTAGGGGTGCCCAGGTTGGTCGTGTGGCTCGCTCATTGCTAATAATCAACTATCGTGTCGTCGATCGCGCTGTGCAACAAGTCCGCCTAGGAAAGCCTGAGCGTCGAGATCCAACCCCACATCTGCCGCCTCAAGGGCCTACGACGAAGCATTCCGCATGCTCGAGATCCCCTCAACGATTTGGCCCACACGTCGCATGCATCATCGTTAGCTTCACCGGCCACACCATCGAGGTTGTCTAGCCACATCCCAGCTCATTATCCCACGATTATTCTCGCTTCATTGCCTACATTTTTCCCACCGATGAGGCCTTGGCAGTAGAGGTGCCCAAGCTGGCCATGTGGCTCGTTTGTTGCTAACGGCAGATGATCGTGTCGTCGATCGCGCTGCGTAACGAGTCCGTCTAGGCAAGCCTGAGTGTCGAGATCCAACCCCACGTCTGCCGCCTCGAGGGCTTGCGACTTAGCACTCCGCATGCTCAAAATCTACCCAGCAATTTGGCCTTCACGTAGCATGCATCATCGTTAGCTTCGCCGCCCACACCATCGAGCTTGTCTAGCCACATCTCAGCTCATTATCCTATGATTATTCTCGCTTCGTTGCCCACGTTTTTTCCCACTGATGAGGCCTTGGCAGTAGGGGTGCCCAGGCTGGCCGTGTGGCTCGCTCGTTGCTAACGGACGACGATAGTGTCGTCGATCACGCTGCACAACGAGTCCACTTAGGCAAGCCTGAGTGTCGAGATGAAACCCCACATTCACCGCCTCGAGGGTCTGCGATGAAGCACTCCGCATGCTCGAAATCCCCCCAAAAATTTGGCCCTCACGTAGCATGCATCATTGTTTGCTTCGATGCCCAAACAATCGAGCTTGTCTAGCCACATCCCAGCTCATTATCCCACCATTATTCTCGCTTCGTTGCCCACGTTTTTTCCCACCGATGAGGCCTTTGCAGCAGGGGTGCCCAGGCTGGTCGTGTGGCTCGCTCGTTGCTAACGGACGATGATAGTGTCGTTGATCACGCTGCACAACGAGTCCTCCTAGGCAATCCGGAGAGTCGAGATCAAACCCCACATCTGCCGCCTCGAGGGCCTGCGAAGAAGCACTCCGCATTCTCGAAATCCCCCCAACAATTTGGCCCTCACGTAGCATGCATCATTGTTTGCTTCGCCGCCCACAACATCGAGCTTGTCTAGCCACATCCCAGCTCATTATCCTACGATTATTCTCGCTTCTTTGCCCATGTTTTTTCCACCAATGAGGCCTTGGCAGCAGGGGTGCCTAGGCTGGCCGTGTGGCTCGCTCGTTGCTAACGGCCGACGAATGTGTCATCGATCGTGCTGCGCAATGAGTCCGCCTAGGCAAGCCTGAGCGTCGAGATCCAACCCCACATCTGCCGCCTCGAGGGCCTACGATGAAGCACTTCGCATGCTCGAAATCCCCCCAATAATTTGGCCTTCACGTAGCATGCATCATCGTTTACTTTCATCGCCAACACCATCGAGCTTGTCTAGCCACATCCGAGCTCATTATCCCACGATTATTCTCGCTTCGTTGCCCACGTTTTTTCCCACCGATAAGGCCTTGGCAGTAGGGGTGCTTCGGCTGGCCGTGTGGCGCGCTCATTGCTAACGGTCGACAATCGTGTCATCGATCGCGCTGCGCAACGAGTCCGCATAGGCAAGCCTGAGCATCGAGATCCAACCCCACATCTGCCGCCTTGAGGGCTTGCGACGAAGCACTCCGCATGCTCGAAATCCCCCCAACAATTTGGCCCTCACGTAGCATGCATCATCGTGAGCTTCGCCGCCCGCACCATCGAGCTTGTCTAGCCACATCCAAGCTCATTATCCCACGATTATTCTCGCTTCGTTACCCACATTTTTCCCACCGATGAGGCCTTGGCAGTAGGGGTGCCCAGGCTGGCCGTGTCACTCGCTCGTTGCTAACGGCTAACGATCATGTCGTCGATCGCGCTGCGCAATGATTACGCCTAGGCAAGTCTGAGCGTCGAGATCCAACCCCACGTCGGCCGCCTCGAGGGCCGGCGATGAAGCACATCGCATGCTCGAAGTCCCCCCAATAATTTGGCCTTCACATAGCATGCATCATCGTTAGCATCGCCGCCCACACCATCGAGCTTGTCTAGCCACATCCCAGCTCATTAGCCCACGATTATTCTCGTTTCGTTGCCCATGTTTTTCCCACCGATGAGGCCTTGGAAGTAGGGGTGCCCAGGCTGGCCGTGTGGCTCGCTCGTTGCTAATAGTCGACGATCGTGTCGTCGATCGCGCTGTGCAACTAGTCCGCCTAGGAAAGCCTGAGCGTCGAGATCTAACCCCACATCTGCCACCTCGAGGGCCTACGACGAAGCACTCCTCATGCTCGAAATCCCCCCAACGATTTGGCCCTCGCGTAGCATGCATCATCGTTAGCTTCGCCGCCCACACCATCGAGCTTTTCTAGCCATATCCCAGCACATTATCCCACGATTATTCTCGCTTCGTTAGCCACGTTTTTCCCACGAATGACGCCTTGGCAGTAGGGGTGCCCAGGCTGGCCGTATGGCTCGCTCGTTGCTAATGGTAGATGATCGTGTCGTCGATCGCGCTGCGCAACGAGTCCGCCTAGGCATGCCTGAGCGTCGAGATCCAACCCCACGTCTGTCGCCTCGAGGTCCTGCGACGAACCACTCCGCATGCTCAAAATCTGCGCAACAATTTTGCCTTCACGTAGCATGCATCATTGTAAGCTTCGCCGCGCACTTAATCGAGCTTGTCTAGCCACATCCCAGCTCATTATCCTATGATTATTCTCGCTTCGTTGCCTACGTTTTTTCCCACCGATGAGGCCTTGGCAGTAGGGGTGCCCAGGCTGGCCGTGTGGCTCTCTCGTTGCTAACGGACGACGATAGTAAGGGACGACGATAGTGTCATCGATCACGCTGCACAATGAGTCCACTTAGGCAAGCCTGAGCGTCGAGATCAAACCCCACGTCTAGCGCCTCGAGGGCCTGCGATGAAGCACTGCACGTGCTCGAAATCCTCCCAAAAATTTGGCCCTCACATAGCATGCATCATTGTTTGCTTCGATGCCCACACCATCGAGCTTGTCTAGCCACATCCCAGCTCATTATCCCACCATTATTCTCGCTTCGTTGCCCACGTTTTTTCCCACCGATGAGGCCTTTGCAGTAGGGGTGCCCAGGCTGGCCGTGTGGCTCGCTCGTTGCTAACGGACGATGATAGTGTCGTCGATCACGCTGCACAACGAGTCCTCCTAGGGAATCCGGAGCGTCGAGATCCAACCCCACGTCTGCCGCCTCGAGGGCCTGCAAAGAAGCACTCCGCATTCTCGAAATCCCCCCCAACAATTTGGCCCTCACGTAGCATGCATCATGGTTTGCTTCATCGCCCACAACATCGGGCTTCTCTAGCCGCATCCTAGCTCATTATCCTACGATTATTCTTGCTTCATTGCCCACGTTTCTCCCACCGATGAGGCCTTGGCAGCAGAGGTGCCCAAGCTGGCCATGTGGCTCGCTCGTTGCTAACGGTCGACGAACGTGTCGTCGATCATGCTGCGCAACGAGTCTGCCTAGGCAAGCCTGAGCGTAGAGATCCAACCCCACGTCTGCTGCCAAGAGGGCCTACGATGAAGCACTCCGCATGCTCGAAATCCTCACAACGATTTGGCCCTCACTTAGCATGCATCATCGTTAGCTTCGCCGCCCATACCGTCGAGCTTGCCTAGCCACATCCTAGCTCATTATCCCACGATTATTTTCGCTTCGTTGCCCACGTTTCTCCCACCGATGAGGCCTTGGCAGTAGGGGTGACCAGGCTGTTCGTGTGGCTCGCTCGTTGCTAACAGCCGACGATAGTGTCGTCGATCACACTGCGCAACGAGTCCACCTAGGCAAGCTTGAGCATCGAGATCCAACCCCACGTCTGCCGCCTCGAGGACCTGCGATGAAGCACTCCGCATGCTCGAAATCCCCCAAAAATTGGCCCTCACGTAGCATGCATCATGGTTTGCTTCGTCGCCCACAACATCGGGCTTCTCTAGCCACATCCCAGCTCATTATCCTACGATTATTCTCGCTTCGTTGCCCACGTTTTTCCCACCAATGAGGCCTTGGCAGTAGGGGTGACCAGGCTGTTCGTGTGGCTCGCTCGTTGCTAACAGCCGACGATAGTGTCGTCGATCACACTGCGCAACGAGTCCACCTAGGCAAGCCTGAGCGTCGAGATCCAACCCCACATCTGCCACCTCGAGGGCTTGCGACGAAGCACTTCGCATGCTGGAAATCCCCCCAATAATTTGCCCCTCACGTAGCATGCATCATCGTTAGCTTCGCCGCCCACACCATCGAGCTTGTCTAGCCGTATCCCAGCTCATTATCCCACGATTATTCTCGCTTCGTTGCCCACGTTTTTCCCACCAACGAGGCCTTGGCAGAAGGGGTGCCTAGGCTGGCCGTGTGGCTCGCTCGTTGCTAACGACAGACGATCGTGTCGTCGATTTTGCTGCGCAACGAGTCCGCCAAGGCAAGCCTGAGTGTCGAGATCTAACCCCACATCTGCCACCTCAAGGGCCTGCGACGAAGCACTCCGCATGCTAGAAATCCCCCCAACAATTTGGCTCTCACGTAGCATGCATCATCGTTAGCTTCGCCGCCCACACCATCGAGCTTGTCTAGCCTCATCCCAGCTCATTATCCCACGATTATTCTCTCTTCGTTACCCACATTTTTCCCACCAAAAAGGCCTTGGCAGTAGGGGTGCCCAGGCTGGCCGTGTGGCTCGCTCGTTGCTAATAGTCGACGATCGTGTCGTCGATCACGCTACCCAACGAGTCCGCCTAGGAATGCCTGAGCGTCGAGATCCAACCCCACGTCAGCCGCCTCGAGGGCCAGTGATGATGTACATCGCATGCTCGAAGTCCCCCCAATAATTTGGCCTTAACGTAGCATGCATCATTGTTAGCTTCGTCGCCCACACCATCGAGCTTGTCTAGCGACATCCCAGCTCATTATCCCATGATTATTCTCTCTTCGTTGCCCACGTTTTTCCCACTGATGAGGCCTTGGCAATAGGGGTGCCCAGGCTGGCCGTGTGGCTCCCTCGTTGCTAACGGTCGACGATCGTGTCTTCGATCGCGCTGCGCAACGAGTCCTCCTAGGAAAGCCTAAGCGTCAAGATCCAAGCCCACGTCTGCCGCCTCAAGGGCCTGCGAAGAAGCACTTCGCATGCTCGAAATGCCCCCAAAGATTTGGCTCTCGCATAGCATGCATCGTCGTTAACTTCACCGCCCGCACCATTGAGCTTGTCTAGCCATATCCCAGTTAAATATCCCACGATTATTCACGTTTCGTTGCCGACATTTTTCCCACCAATAAGGCCTTGGTAGTAGGGGTGCCCAGGCTGGTCGTGTCGCTCGCTCGTTGCTAACGACTGACGATCGTGTCGTCGATCGCGCTGCACAACGAGTCCGCCTAGGCAAGCCTGAGCGTCGACATCCAACCCCACGTCTGCCGCCTCGAGGGCATGCGACGAAGCACTCCGCATGCTCAAAATCTCCCCAACAATTTGGCCTTCACGTAGCATGCATCATCGTTAGCTTCGCCGCCCACACCATCGAGCTTGTCTAGCCACATCTCAGCTCATTATCCCACGATTATTCTCGCTTCGTTGCCCATGTTTTTCCCACAAATGAGCCCTTGGCAGTAGGGGTGCCCAAGCTGGCCGTGTGGCTCGCTCGTTGCTAACGACAGATGATTGTGTCCTCGATCGCGCTGTGCAACGAGTCCGCCTAGGAAAGCCTGAGCGCCGAGATCCAACCCCACGTCTCCCGCCTCGAGGGCCTTTGACGAAGCACTCTACATGCTCGAACTCCCCCCAACGATTTGGCCCTCACGTAGCATGCATCATCGCTAGCTTCGTCGCCCACACAATTGAGCTTTTCTAGCGACATCCCAGCTCATTATCCCACGATTATTCTCGCTTCGTTGCCCACGTTTTTCCCACCGATGAGGCCTTGGTAGCAGAGGTGCCCAAGCTGGCCGTGTGGCTCGCTCGTTGCTAACGGCTGACGATCACGTCGTCAATCGCGCTGCGCAATAAGTCTGCCTTGGCAAGCCTGAGCGTCGAGATCCAATCCCACGTCTACCGCCTCGAGGGCCTACGATGAAGCACTTCGCATGCTCGAAATCCCTCCAATAATTTGGCCTTCACGTAGCATGCATTATCATTTAATTTTGCTGCCCACACCATCGAGCTTGTCTAGCCACATCCCAGCTTTTTATCCCACGATTATTCTTGCTTCGTTGCCCTCGTTTTTCCCACCGCTGAGGCCTTGGCAACAGGGGTGCCAAGGCTGGCCGTGTGGCTCACTCGTTGCTAACGGTCGACGATCGTGTTGTCAATCGTGCTGCGCAACGAGTCCGCCTAGGCAAGCCTAAGTGTCGAGATCCAACCCAACGTCTGCTGCCTCGAGGGCCTACGACAAACAACTCCGCATGCTCGAAATCCCCACAACGATTTGGCCATCACGTAGCATGCATCATCGTTAGCTTCACTGCCCACACCATCGAGCTTGTCTAGCCACATCCTAGCTCATTATCCCATAATTATTCTCGCTTCGTTGCCCACATTTTTCCCACCGATGAGGCCCTGGTAGTAGGGTGGACCAGGCTGGCCATGTGGCTCGCTCGTTGCTAACGGCAGACGATCGTGTCGTCGATCGTGCTGCGCAACGAGTTTGCCAAGGCAAACCTGAGCGTCGAGATCCAACCCCACATCTGCCACCTCGAGGGCCTGCGACGAAGCACTCCGCATGCTGGAAATCCCCCCAACAATTTGGCCCTCACGTAGCATGCATCATCGTTAGCTTCGCCGCCCACACCATCGAGCTTGTCTAGCCTCATCCCAACTCATTATCCCACGATTATTCTCGCGTCGTTACCCACATTTTTCCCACCAATGTGGCCTTGGCAGTAGGGGTGCCCAGGCTGGCCATGTGGCTCGCTCGTTGCTAATAGTCGACAATCGTGTCGTCGATCGCGCTGTGCAACGAGTCCGCCTAGGAAAGCCTGAGCGTTGAGATCCAACCCCACGTCAGCCGCCTCGAGGGCCAGCGATGATGTACATCGCATGCTCGAAGTCCCCCTAATAATTTGGCCTTCATGTAGCATGCATCATCGTTAGCATCGTCGCCCACACCATCGAGCTTGTCTAGCCACATCCCAGCTCATTATCCCAGGATTATTCTCTCTTTGTTGCCCACGTTTTTCCCACTAATGAGGCCTTGGCAGCAGGCATGCCCAGGCTGGCCGTGTGGCTCCCTCGTTGCTAACGGTCGACGATCGTGTCTTCGATCGCGCTGCACAACGAGTCCGCCTAGGAAAGCCTAAGCATCAAGATCCAACCCCACGTCTGCCGCGTCAAGGGCCTGCGAAGAAGCACTCTGCATGCTCGAAATGCCCCTAACGATTTGGCTCTCGCGTAGCATGCATCATCGTTAACTTCGCCGCCCACACCATCGAGCTTCTCTAGCCATATCCCAGCTCATTATCCCATGATTATTCTCGCTTCATTGCCCACGTTTTTCCCACCAATGAGGTCTTGGCAGTAAGGGTGCCCAGGCTGGCCATGTGGCTCGCTTGTTGCTAACGGCAGACGATCGTGTCGTCGATCGCGCTGCGCAACGAGTTCGCCTAGGCAAGCCTGAGCGTCCACATCCAACCCCACCTCTGCCGCCTTGAGGGCCTGCGACGAAGCACTCCGCATGCTCAAAATCTCCCAAATATTTTGGCCTTCACGTAGCATGCATCATCGTTAGCTTCGCCGCCCATACCATCGAGCTTGTCTAGCCACATCCCAGCTCATTATCCCAGGATTATTCTCTCTTTGTTGCCCACGTTTTTCCCACTAATGAGGCCTTGGCAGCAGGCGTGCCCAGGCTGGCCGTGTGGCTCCCTCGTTGCTAACGGTCGACGATCGTGTCTTCGATCGCGCTGCACAACGAGTCCGCCTAGGAAAGCCTAAGCATCAAGATCCAACCCCACGTCTACCGCGTCAAGGGCCTGCGAAGAAGCACTCTGCATGCTCGAAATGCCCCTAACGATTTGGCTCTCGCGTAGCATGCATCGTCGTTAACTTCGCCGCCCACACCATCGAGCTTCTCTAGCCATATCCCAGCTCATTATCCCATGATTATTCTCGCTTCATTGCCCACGTTTTTCCCACCAATGAGGTCTTGGCAGTAAGGGTGCCCAGGCTGGCCATGTGGCTCGCTCGTTGCTAACGGCAGACGATCGTGTCGTCGATCGCGCTGCGCAACGAGTTCGCCTAGGCAAGCCTGAGCGTCCACATCCAACCCCACCTCTGCCGCCTTGAGGGCCTGCGACGAAGCACTCCGCATGCTCAAAATCTCCCAAATATTTTGGCCTTCACGTAGCATGCATCATCGTTAGCTTCGCCGCCCATACCAACGAGCTTGTCTAGCCACATCCCAGCTCATTATCCCACGATTATTCTCGCTTCGTTGCCCACGTTTTTCCCACCAATGAGGCCTTGATAGTAGGGGTGCCCAAGCTGGCTGTGTGGCTCGCTCGTTGCTAACGGTAGACGATCGTGTCGTCGATCGAGCTGCGCAATGAGTCCGCCTAAGCAAGCCTGAGCGTCGACATCCAACCCCACATCTGCCGCCTCGAGGGCCTACGACAAAGCACTCCGCATGCTTGAAATCTCCCCAACCATTTGGCCTTCACGTGGCACGCATCATCGTGAGCTTCGTCGCCCACACCATCGAGCTTGTCTAGCCACATCCCAACTCATTATCCCACGATTAATCTCGCTTCATTGCCCACGTTTTTTTCCCACCGATGAGGCCTTTGCAGTAGGGGTGCCCAGGCGGGCCATGTGGCTTGCTCGTTGCTAACGGACGACGATAGTGTCGTCGATCACGTTGCACAACGAGTCCTCCTAGGCAAGCCTGAACGTTCGAGATCCAACCCCACATCTGCCACCTCGAGGGCCTGCGACGAAGCACTCCGCATGGTGGAAATCCCCCCAACAATTTGGCCCTCACGTAGCATGCATCATCGTTAGGTTCGCCGCCCACACCATCGAGCTTGTCTAGCCATATCCCAGCTCATTATCCCACGATTATTCTCACTTCGTTGCCCACGTTTTTCCCACCGATGAGGCCCTGGCAGTAGGGGTGACCAGGCTGGCCGTGTGGCTCGCTCGTTGCTAACAACCGACGACAATGTCATCGATCACGCTGCCCAACGAGTCCACCTAGGCAAGCTTGAGCATCGAGATCAAACCCCATGTCTGCCGCCTCAAGGACCTGCGATGAAGAACTCCGCATGCTCGAAATCCCCCTAAAAATTTGCCCTCACATAGCATGCATCATGGTTTGCTTCGCCGCCCACAACATCGGGCTTCTCTAGCCACATCCCAGCTCATTATCCTACGATTAGTCTCGCTTCGTTGCCCACGTTTCTCCCAGCGATGAGGCCTTGGCAGTAGAGGTGCCCAAGCTGGCCGTGTGGCTCGCTCGTTTCTAACAGCCGATGAATGTGTCGTCGATCGTGCTGCGCAACGAGTCCGCCAAGGCAAGCCTGAGTGTCGAGATCCAACCCCACATCTGCCACCTCGAGGTTCTGCGACGAAGCACTTCGCATGCTGGAAATCCCCCCAACAATTTGGCCCTCACGTAGCATGCATCATCGTTAGCTCCATCGCCCACACCATCGAGCTTGTCTAGCCATATCCCAGCTCATTATCCCACGATTATTCTCGCTTCGTTGCCCACGTTTTTCCCACCAATGAGGCCTTGGCAGAAGGGGTGCCCAGGCTGGCCATGTGGCTCGCTCGTTGCTAACGGCAGACGATCGTGTCTTCGATCGTGCTGCGCAACGAGTCCCCCAAGGCAAGCCTGAGTGTCAAGATCCAACCCCACATCTGCCACCTCGAGGGCCTGCGACGAAGCACTCCGTATGCTGGAAATCCCCCCAACAATTTGGCACTCTCGTAGCATGCACCATCGTTAGCTTCGCCGCCCACACCATCGAGCTTGTCTAGCCTCATCCTAGCTCATTATCCCACGATTATTCTCGCTTCGTTACCCACATTTTTCCCACCAATCAGGCCTTGGCAGTAGGGGTGCCCAGGCTGGCCGTGTGGCTCGCTCGTTGCTAACGGTCGACGATCGTTTCGTCGATCGCGCTGTGCAACTAGTCCGCCTAGGAAAGCTTGAGCGTCGAGATCCAACCCCACGTCAGCCGCCTCGAGGGCCAGCGATGATGTGCATCGCATGCTCGAAGTCCCCCCAATAATTTGGCCTTCACGTAGCATGCATCATCGTTAGCCTCATCGCCCACACCATCGAGCATGTCTAGCCACATCCCAGCTCATTATGCCATGATTATTGTCTCTTCGTTGCCCACGTTTTTCCCACTGATGAGGCCTTGGCGGCAGGGGTGCCCAGGCTGGCCGTGTGGCTCCCTCGTTGCTAACGGTCGACGATCGTGTCTTCGATCGCGCTGCGCAACGAGTCCACCTAGGAAAGCTTAAGCGTCAAGATCCAAGCCCACGTCTGCCGCCTCAAGGGCCTGCGAAGAAGCACTTCGCATGCTCGAAATGCCCCCAACGATTTGGCTCTCGCATAGCATGCATCGTCGTTAACTTCACCGCCCACACCATCGAGCTTGTCTAGCCATATCCCAGCTTATTATCCCACGATTATTCTCACTTCGTTGCCCACGTTTTTCCCACCAATGAGGCCTTGGTAGTAGGGGTGCCCAGGCTGGCCGTGTGGCTCGCTCGTTGCTAACAGCAGACGATCGTGTCGTCGATCGCGCTGCGCAACGAGTCTGCCTAGGCAAGCCTGAGCGTCGACATCCAACCCCATGTCTGCCGCCTCGAGGGCCTGCGACGAAGCACTCCCCATGCTCGAAATCTCCCCAACAATTTGGCCTTCACGCAGCATGCATCATCGTTAGCTTTGCCGCCCACACCATTGAGCTTGTCTAGCCATATCCCAGCTCATTATCCTACGATTATTCTTGCTTCGTTGCTCACGTTTTTCCCACCAATGAGGCCTTGGCAGTAGGGGTGCCCAAGCTGGCCGTATGGCTCGCTTGTTGCTAACGACAGACGATCGTGTCGTCGATCGTGTTGCGCAACGAGTCCGCCTAGGCAAGCCTGAGCGTCGACATCCAACCCCACGTCTGCCGCCTCGAGGGCCTACGACAAAGCACTCCGCATGCTCGAAATCTCCCTAACCATTTGGCCCTCACGTAGCATGCATCTTCATGAGCTTCGCCGCCCACACCATCGAGCTTATCTAGCCACATCCAAGCTCATTATCCCACGATTATTCTCGCTTTGTTGCCCACGTTTTTCCCACCGATGAGGCCTTGGCAGCAGGGTTCCCCAAGCTGGCCGTGTGGCTCGCTCGTTGCTAACGGCCGACGAATGTGTCGTCGATTGTGCTGCGCAACGAGTCTGCCAAGGCAAGCCTGAGCATCGAGATCCAACCCCACATCTACCGCCTCGAGGGCCTGCGATGAAGCACTCCGCATTCTTGAAATCCCCCCAACAATTTGGCCCTCACGTAGCATGCATCATCGTTAGCTTCGCCGCCCACACCATCGAGCTTGTCTAGCCACATCCAAGCTCATTATCCCACGATTATTCTCGCTTTGTTGCCCACGTTTTTCCCACCGATGAGGCCTTGGCAGCAGGGGTCCCCAAGCTGGCCGTGTGGCTCGCTCATTGCTAACGGCCGACGAATGTGTCGTCGATTGTGCTGCGCAACGAGTCTGCCAAGGCAAGCCTGAGCATCGAGATCCAACCCCACATCTGCCGCCTCGAGGGCCTGCGACGAAGCACTCCGCATTCTTGAAATCCCCCCAACAATTTGGCCCTCACGTAGCATGCATCATCGTTAGCTTCGCCGCCCACACCATCGAGCTTGTCTAGCCACATCCAAGCTCATTATCCCACGATTATTCTCGCTTTGTTGCCCACATTTTTCCCATCGATGAGGCCTTTACAGTAGGGGTGCCCAGGCTGGCCGTATGGCTCGCTCGTTGCTAACGAATGACGATAGTGTCGTAGATCACGCTGCACAACGAGTCCTCCTAGGCAAGCCTGAGCGTCGACATCCAAACCCACGTCTGCTGCCTCGAGGGCCTGCGAAGAAGCACTCCGCATGCTCGAAACAATTTGGCCCTCACGTAGCATGCCTCATCGTGAGCTTCGCCGCCCACACCATCGAGCTTGTCTAGCCACATCCCAGCTCATTATCCCACGATTATTCTCGCTTCGTTGCCCACGTTTTTTTCCCACCGATAAGGCCTTTGCAGTAGGGGTGCCCAGGCTGGCCATGTGGCTCGCTCGTTGCTAACGGACGACGATAGTGTCATCGATCACGCTGCACAACGTGTCCTCTTAGGCAAGCAGGAGCGTAGAGATAAAACCCCACGTCTGCCGCTTCGTGGGCTTGCGATGAAGCACTCTGCATGCTCGAAATCCCCCCGACAATTTGCCCTTCACGTAGCAAGCATCATTGTTTGCTTTGTCGCCCACAACATCGTGCTTGTCTAGCCACATCCCAACTCATTATCCTACGATTATTCTCGCTTCGTTGCCCACGTTTTTCCCACCGATGAGGCCTTGGCAGCAGGGGTGCCTAGGCTGGCCGTGTGGCTCGCTCGTTGCTAACAGCAGACGATCGTGTCGTCGATCGCGCTGCGCAACGAGTCTGCCTAGGCAAGCCTGAACGTTCGAGATCCAACCCCACATCTGCCACCTCGAGGGCCTGCAACGAAGCACTTCGCATGCTGGAAATCCCCCCAACAATTTGGCCCTCACGTAGCATGCATCATCGTTAGCTTCGCCGCCCACACCATCGAGCTTGTCTAGCCACATCCAAGCTCATTATCCCACGATTATTCTCGCTTTCTTGCCCACATTTTTCCCATCGATGAGGCCTTTGCAGTAGGGGTGCCCAGGCTGGCCGTATGGCTCGCTCGTTGCTAACGAATGACGATAGTGTCGTAGATCACGCTGCACAACGAGTCCTCCTAGGCAAGCCTGAGCGTCGACATCCAAACCCACGTCTGCTGCCTCGAGGGCCTGCGAAGAAGCACTCCGCATGCTCGAAACAATTTGGCCCTCACATAGCATGCCTCATCGTGAGCTTCGCCGCCCACACCATCGAGCTTGTCTAGCCACATCCCAGCTCATTATCCCACGATTATTCTCGCTTCGTTGCCCACGTTTTTTTCCCACCGATAAGGCCTTTGCAGTAGGGGTGCCCAGGCTGGCCATGTGGCTCGCTCGTTGCTAACGGACGACGATAGTGTCATCGATCACGCTGCACAACGTGTCCTCTTAGGCAAGCAGGAGCGTAGAGATAAAACCCCACGTCTGCCGCTTCGTGGGCTTGCGATGAAGCACTCTGCATGCTCGAAATCCCCCCGACAATTTGCCCTTCACGTAGCAAGCATCATTGTTTGCTTTGTCACCCACAACATCGTGCTTGTCTAGCCACATCCCAACTCATTATCCTACGATTATTCTCGCTTCGTTGCCCACGTTTTTCCCACCGATGAGGCCTTGGCAGCAGGGGTGCCTAGGCTGGCCGTGTGGCTCGCTCGTTGCTGACAGCCGACGATCGTGTCGTTGATTGCGCTGCACAACGAGTCCACCTAGGCAAGCCTGAGCGTCGAGATCCAACCCCACATTTGCCGCCTCGAGGGCCTACGATGAAGCACTTCGCATGCTTGAAATCCCCCCAATAATTTGGCCTTCACGTAGCATGCATCATCGTTAGCTTCTCCCCCTACATCATCGAGCTCGTCTAGCCACATCCCAACTCATTATCCAACGATTATTCCTGCTTCGTTGCCCAAGTTTTTCGCACCGATAAGGCCTTGGCAGCAGGGGTGGCCAGGCTGGCCGTGTGGCTCGCTTGTTGCTAACGGCTGACGATCGTGTCTTCGATCGCGCTGTGCAACGAGTCCGCCTAGGCAAGCCTGAGCGTCGAGATCCAACCCCATGTCTGCCGCCTTGAGGGCCTGCGACGAGGCACTCCGCATGCTAGAAATCCCCCCAACAATTTGGCCCTCACGTAGCATGCATCATCGTTAGCTTCGCCGCCAACACCATCGAGCTTGACTAGCCACATCCCAGCTTATTATTCCACAATTATCCTGGTTTCGTTGCCCACGTTTTTTCCCATCAATGAGGCCTTTGCAGTAGGGGTGCCCAAGCTAGCAGTTTGGCTTGCTCGTTGCTAACGGACAACGATAATGTCATCGATCATGCTGCACAACGAGTCCTCCGAGGCAAGCCAGAGCGTCGAGATCAAATCCCACGTCTGCCGCCTCGAGGGCCTGCGATAAAGCACTTCGCATGCTCGAAATCCACCCAACAATTTAGCCCTCACGTAGCATGCATCATTGTTTGCTTCGCCGCCCACAACATCGAGCTTGTCTAGCCACATCACAGCGCATTATCCTACGATTATTCTCGCTTCGTTGCCCATATTTTTCCCACCGATGAGGCCTTGGCAGCAGGGGTGCCTAGGCTGGCCGTGTGGCTCGCTCGTTGCTAACGGCCGACGATCGTGTCGTCGATCGCGCTGCGCAACGAGTCCGCCTAGGCAAGCCTGAGCGTCGAGATCCAACACCACATCTGCCGCCTCGAGGGCCTGCGATGAAGAACTCCGCATACTCGAAATCCCCCCAACAATTTGGCCCTCATGTAGCATGCATCATGGTTTGCTTCGACGCCCACAACATCGAGCTTGTCTAGCCACATCCCAGCTCATTATCCTACGATTACTCTCGCTTCATTGCCCACGTTTTTCGCACCGATGAGGCCTTGGCAGCACGGCTGCCCACGCTGGCCGTGTGGCTCGCTCGTTGCTAACAGTCGAGGATCATGTCGTCGATCGCGCTGCGCAACGAGTCCGCCTAGGCAAGCCTGAGCGTCGACATCGAACCCCACGTCTGCCGCCTCGAGGGCCTACGACAAAGCACTCCGCATGCTCGAAATCTCCCTAAACATTTGGCCCTCACATAGCATGCATCTTCATGAGCTTCGCCGCCCACACCATCGAGCTTGTCTAGCCACATCCAAGCTCATTATCCCACGATTATTCTCGCTTTGTTGCCCACGTTTTTCCCACCGATGAGGCCTTGGCAGCAGGGGTCCCCAAGCTGGCCGTGTGGCTCGCTCGTTGCTAACGGCCGACGAATGTGTCGTCGATTATGCTGCGCAACGAGTCTGCCAAGGCAAGCCTGAGCATCGAGATCCAACCCCACATCTGCCGCCACGAGGGCCTGCGACGAAGCACTCCGCATTCTTGAAATCCCCCCAACAATTTGGCCCTCACGTAGCATGCATCATTGTTAGCTTCGCCGCCCACACCATCGAGCTTGTCTAGCCACATCCAAGCTCATTATCCCACGATTATTCTCGCTTTGTTGCCCACGTTTTTCCCACCGATGAGGCCTTGGCAGCAGGGGTCCCCAAGCTGGCCGTGTGGCTCGCTCGTTGCTAACGGCCGATGAATGTGTCGTCGATTGTGCTGCGCAACGAGTCTGCCAAGGCAAGCCTGAGCATCGAGATCCAACCCCACATCTGCCGCCTCGAGGGCCTGCGACGAAGCACTCCGCATTCTTGAAATCCCCCCAACAATTTGGCCCTCACGTAGCATGCATCATCGTTAGCTTCGCCGCCCACACCATCGAGCTTGTCTAGCCACATCCAAGCTCATTATCCCACGATTATTCTCGCTTTGTTGCCCACGTTTTTCCCACCAATGAGGCCTTGGCAGTAAGGGTGCCCCGGCTGGCCGTGTGGCTCGCTCGTTGCTAAGGCAGACGATCGTGTCGTCGATCACGCTGCGCAACGAGTTCGCCTAGGCAAGCCTGAGCGTCCACATCCAACCCTACGTCTGCCTCCTTGAGGGCCTGCAACGAAGCACTCCGCATGCTCAAAATCTCCCAAATATTTTGGCCTTCACGTAGCATGCATCATCGTTAGCTTCGCCGCCCATACCATCGAGCTTGTCTAGCCACATCCCAGCTCATTATCCCACGATTATTCTCGCTTCGTTGCCCACGTTTTTCCCACCTATGCAGCCTTGATAGTAGGGGTGCCCAAGCTGGCTGTGTGGCTCGCTCGTTGCTAACGGCAGACGATCGTGTCGTCGATCGCACCGCGCAATGAGTCCGCCTAAGCAAGCCTGAGTGTCGACATCCAACACCACATCTGCCGCCTCGAGGGCCTACGACAAAGCACTCCACATGCTTGAAATCTCCCCAACCATTTGGCCTTCACGTAGCATGCATCATCGTGAGCTTCGTCGCCCACACCATCGAGCTTGTCTAGCCACATCCCAACTCATTATCCCACGATTATTCTCGCTTCATTGCCCACGTTTTTTTCCCACCGATGAGGCCTTTGCAGTAGGGGTGCCCAGGCGGGCCGTGTGGCTTGCTCGTTGCTAACGGACGACGATAGTGTCGTCGATCACGTTGCACAACGAGTCCTCCTAGGCAAGCCTGAACGTTCGAGATCCAACCCCACATCTGCCACCTCAAGGGCCTGCGACGAAGCACTCCGCATGCTGAAAATCCCCCCAACAATTTGGCCCTCACGTAGCATGCATCATCGTTAGGTTCGCCGCCCACACCATCGAGCTTGTCTAGCCATATCCCAGCTCATTATCCCACGATTATTCTCGCTTCGTTGCCCACTTTTTTCCCACCGATGAGGTGTTGGAAGTAGGGGTGCCCAGGCTGGCCGTGTGGCTCGCTCGTTGCTAACGATCGACGATCAGGTCATCGATCGCGCTGTGCAACGAGTCCGCCTAGGAAAGCCTGAGCGTCGAGATCCAACCCCACGTCTGCCGCCTCGAGGGCCTACGATGAAGCACTTCGCATGCTCGCAATCCCCCCAATAATTTGGCCTTCACGTAGCATGCATCATCGTTTACTTTCGCCGCCCACACCATCAAGCTTGTCCAGCCACATCCCAGCTCTTTATCCCACGATTTTTCTTGCTTCGTTGCCCATGTTTTTCCCACCGATGAGGCCTTGGCAGCAGGGATGTCCAGGCTGGCCGTGTGGCTCGCTCGTTGCTAACAGCCGACGATCGTGTTGTCGATCGTGCTGCGCAACGAGTCCACCTAGGCAAGCCTAAGCGTCGAGATCCAACCCAACATCTACTGCCTCGAGGGCCTATGACGAAGCACCCCGCATGCTTGAAATCCCCACAACGATTTGGCCCTCACGTAGCAAGCATCATCGTTAGCTTCGTCGCCCACACCATCGAGCTTGTCTAGCCACATCCTAGTTCATTATCCCACGATTATTCTCGCTTCGTTGCCCACGTTTTTCCCACCGATGAGGCCCTGGCAGTAGGTGTGACCAGGCTGGCCGTGTGGCTCGCTCGTTGCTAACAACCGACGACAATGTCATCGATCACGTTGCCCAACGAGTCCACCTAGGCAAGCTTGAGCATCGAGATCAAACCCCATGTCTGCCGCCTCAAGGACCTGCGATGAAGAACTCCGCATGCTCGAAATCCCCCCAAAAATTTGCCCTCACATAGCATGCATCATGGTTTGCTTCGCCGCCCACAACATCGGGCTTCTCTAGCCACATCCCAGCTTATTATCCTACGATTAGTCTCGCTTCGTTGCCCACGTTTCTCCCACCGATGAGGCCTTGGCAGTAGAGGTGCCCAAGCTGGCCGTGTGGCTCGCTCGTTTCTAACGGCCGACGAATGTGTCGTCGATCGTGCTGCGCAACGAGTCCGCCAAGGCAAGCCTGAGTGTCGAGATCCAACCCCACATCTGCCACCTCGAGGGCCTGCAACGAAGCACTTCGCATGCTGGAAATCCCCCCAACAATTTGGCCCTCACGTAGCATGCATCATCGTTAGCTCCATCGCCCACACCATCGAGCTTGTCTAGCCATATCCCAGCTCATTATCCCACGATTATTCTCGCTTCGTTGTCCACGTTTTTCCCACCAATGAGGCCTTGGCAGAAGGGGTGCCCAGGCTGGCCATGTGGCTCGCTCGTTGCTAACGGCAGACGATCGTGTCTTCGATCGTGCTGCGCAACGAGTCCCCCAAGGCAAGCCTGAGCGTCGAGATCCAACCCCACATCTGCCACCTCGAGGGCCTGCGACGAAGCACTCCGTATGCTGGAAATCCCCCCAACAATTTGGCCCTCACGTAGCATGCACCATCGTTAGGTTCGCCGCCCACACCATCGAGCTTGTCTAGCCTCATCCTAGCTCATTATCCCACGATTATTCTCGCTTCGTTACCCACATTTTTCCCACTAATGATGCCTTGGCAGTAGGGGTGCCCAGGCTGGCCGTGTGGCTCGCTCGTTGCTAACGGTCGACGATCGTTTCGTCGATCGCGCTGTGCAACTAGTCCGCCTAGGAAAGCTTGAGCGTCGAGATCCAACCCCACGTCAGCCGCCTCGAGGGCCAGCGATGATGTGCATCGCATGCACGAAGTCCCCCCAATAATTTGGCCTTCACGTAGCATGCATCATCGTTAGCCTCATCGCCCACACCATCGAGCTTGTCTAGCCACATCCCAGCTCATTATGCCATGATTATTGTCTCTTCGTTGCCCACGTTTTTCCCACTGATGAGGCCTTGGCAGCAGGGGTGCCCAGGCTGGCCGTGTGGCTCCCTCGTTGCTAACAGTCGACGATCGTGTCTTCGATCGCGCTGCGCAACGAGTCCGCCTAGGAAAGCCTAAGCGTCAAGATCCAAGCCCACGTCTGCCGCCTCAAGGGCCTGCGAAGAAGCACTCCGCATGCTCGAAATGCCCCCAATGATTTGGCTCTCGCATAGCATGCATCGTCGTTAACTTCACCGCCCACACCATCGAGCTTGTCTAGCCATATCCCAGCTTATTATCCCACGATTATTCTCGCTCCGTTGCCCACGTTTTTCCCACCAATGAGGCCTTGGCAGTAGGGGTGCCCAGGCTGGCCGTGTGGCTCGCTCGTTGCTAACGACAGACGATCGTGTCGTCAATCGCGCTGCACAACGAGTCTGCCTAGGCAAGCCTGAGCGTCGACATCCAACCCCACGTCTGCCGCCTCGAGGGCCTGCGACGAAGCACTCCGCATGCTCGAAATCTCCCCAACATTTTGGCCTTCACGCAGTATGCATCGTCGTTAGCTTTGCCGCCCACACCATCGAGCTTGTCTAGCCATATCCCAGCTCATTATCCTACGATTATTCTTGCTTCGTTGCTCACGTTTTTCGCACCAATGAGGCCTTGGCAGTAGGGGTGCCCAAGCTGGCCGTATGGCTCGCTTGTTGCTAACGACAGACGATCGTGTCGTCGATCGCGTTGCTCAACGAGTCCGCCTAGGCAAGCCTGAGCGTCGACATCCAACCCCACGTCTGCCGCCTCGAGGGCCTACGACAAAGCACTCCGCATGCTCGAAATCTCCCTAACCATTTGGCCCTCACATAGCATGCATCTTCATGAGCTTCGCCGCCCACACCATCGAGCTTGTCTAGCCACATCCAAGCTCATTATCCCACGATTATTCTCGCTTTGTTGCCCACGTTTTTCCCATCGATGAGGCCTTTGCAGTAGGGGTGCCCAGGCTGGCCGTATGGCTCGCTCATTGCTAACGAACGACGATAGTGTCGTAGATCACGCTGCACAACGAGTCCTCCTAGGCAAGCCTGAGCGTCGACATCCAACCCCATGTCTGCTGCCTCGAGGGCCTGCGAAGAAGCACTCCGCATGCTCGAAACAATTTGGCCCTCACGTAGCATGCCTCATCGTGAGCTTCGCCGCCCACACCATCGAGCTTGTCTAGCCACATCCCAGCTCATTATCCCACGATTATTCTCGCTTCGTTGCCCATGTTTTTTTCCCACCGATAAGGCCTTTGCAGTAGGGGTGCCCAGGCTGGCCATGTGGCTCGCTCGTTGCTAACGGACGACGATAGTGTTGTCGATCACGCTGCACAACGTGTCCTCTTAGGCAAGCCGGAGCGTAGAGATAAAACCCCACGTCTGCCGCTTCGAGGGCTTCCGATGAAGCACTCTGCATGCTCGAAATCCCCCCGACAATTTGCCCTTCACGTAGCAAGCATCATTGCTTGCTTTATCGCCCACAACATCGTGCTTGTCTAGCCACATCCCAACTTATTATCCTACGATTATTCTCGCTTCGTTGCCCACATTTTTCCCACCGATGAGGCCTTTGCAGCAGGGGTGCCTAGGCTGGTCGTGTGGCTCGCTCGTTGCTGACAGCCGACGATCGTGTCGTTGGTCGCGCTGCCTAACGAGTCCGCCTAGGCAAGCCTGAACGTCAAGATCCAACCCCACATCTGCCGCCTCGAGGGCCTACGATGAAGCACTTCGCATGCTCGAAATCCCCCCAATAATTTGGCCTTGACGTAGCATGCATCATCGTTAGCTTCGCCCCCTACACCATCGAGCTTGTCTAGCCACATCCCAACTCATTATCCCATAATTATTCTTGCTTCGTTGCCCACATTTTTCTCACCGAAGAGGCCTTGGCAGCTGGGGTGCCCAGGCTAGCCGTGTGGCTCGCTCGTTGCTAACGGTCGACGATCGTGTCTTCGATCGCGCTGCGCAACGAGTTCGCCTAGGCAAGCCTGAGCGCTGAGATCTAACCCCACGTCTGCCGCCTCAAGGGCCTGCGAAGAAGAACACCACATGCTCGAAATCCCCCCAACAATTTGGCCCTCGCGTAGCATGCATCATCATTAGCTTCGCCGCCCACATCATCGTGCTTGTCTAGCCACATCCCAGCTCATTATCCCACGTTTGTTCTCGCTTCGTTGCCCACATTTTTCCTACCGATGAGGCCTTGGCATTAGGGGTGCCCAGGCTGGCCGTGTGGCACGCTCGTTTGTAACAGCCGACGATAGTGTCGTCGATAATGCTGCCCAACGAGTCCACCTAGGCAAGCATGAGCGTCGAGATCCAACCACACATCTACCGCCTTGAGGGCCTGCGATGAAGCACTCCACATACCCGAAATCCCCCCAACAATTTGGCCCTCACATAGCATGCATCATGGTTTGCTTCACCACCCACAACATCGAGCTTGTCTAGCCACATCCCAGCTCATTATCCTACGATTACTCTCGCTTCGTTGCCCACGTTTTTCGCATCGATGAGGCCTTGGCAGCAGGGGTGCCCACGCTGGCCGTGTGGCTCGCTCGTTGCTAATGGTCGACGATCGTGTCGTGGATCGCACTGGGCAATGAGCCCGCCTAGGCAAGTCTGAGCGTCGAGATCCAACCCCACATCTGCCGCTTCGAGGGCGTACGATGAAGCACTTCGCATGCTCGAAATCCCCCCAATAATTTGGCCTTCACGTAGCATGCATCATCGTTAGCTTCGCCCCCTACACCATCGAGCTTGTCTAGCCACATCCTAACTCATTATCCCATGATTATTCTTGCTTTATTGCCCACGTTTTTCCCACCGATGAGGCCTTGGCAGCTAAGGTGCCCAGGCTGGCCGTGTGGCTCCCTCATTGCTAACGGCCGACGATCGTGTCTTCGATCGCGCTGCGCAACGAGTTCACCTAGGCAAGCCTGAGCGCCGAGATCTAACCCCACGTCTGCCGCCTCAAGGGCCTGCGAAGAAGAACTCCACATGCTCGAAATCCCCCCAACGATTTGGCCCTCGCGTAGCATGCATCATCATTAGCTTCGCCGCCCACGCCATCGTGCTTGTCTAGCCACATCCCAGCTCATTATCCCACGTTTGTTCTTGCTTCGTTGCCCACGTTTTTCCTACCGATGAGGCCTTGGCATTAAGGGTGCCCAGGCTGGCCGCGTGGCTCGCTCGTGGCTAACAGCCGACGAATGTGTCGCTGATCGTGCTGCATAACGAGTCCGCCAAGGCCTGAGCGTCGAGATCCAACCCCAAATCTGCCGCCTCGAGGGCCTGCGACGAAGCACTCTGCATGCTTGAAATCCCCCCAACAATTTGGCCCTCACGTAGCATGCATCATCGTTAGCTTCGCCGCCCACACCATCGAGCTTGTCTAGCCACATCCCAGCTCATTATCCCACGATTATTCTCGCTTTGTTACCCACATTTTTCCCACCGATGAGACCTTGGCAACAGGGGTACCCAGGCTGGCCGTGTGGCTCGCTCGTTGCTAATGGTTGATGATCATGTCGTCAATCGCGCTGCGAAACGAGTCTGCCTAGGCAAGCTTGAGCGTCGAGATCCAACCCCACGTCAGCCGCCTCGAGGGCCAGCGATGAAGCACATCGCATTCTCGAAGTCCCCCCAATAATTTGGCCTTCATGTAGCATGCATCATCGTTAGCTTTGCTGCCCACACCATCGAGCTTGTCTAGCCACATCCAAGATAATTATCCCACGATTATTCTCGCTTCGTTGCCAACATTCTTCTCACCGATAAGGCCTTGGCAGCAGGGGTGCCCAAGCTGGCTGTGTGGCTCGCTCGTTGCTAACGGTCGACGATCGTGTCATCGATTGCGCTGCGCAACGAGTCCGCCAAGGTAAACCTGAGCGTCGAGATCCAACCCCACGTCTGCCGCCTCGAGGGCCTACGACGAATCACTCGGGATGCTTGAAATCCCCCCAACGATTTGGCCCTCATGTAGCATGCATCGTCGTTAGCATCGCCGCCCACAGCATCGAGCTTGTCTAGCTACATCCCAGCTCATTATCCTACGATTATTCTCGCTTTGTTGCCCACGTTTTTCCCACCGATGAGGCCTTGGCAGCAGGTGTCTGCAAGCTGGCCGTGTGGCTCGCTCGTTGCTAACGGCCGACGAATGTGTCATCGATCGTGCTACGCAACGAGTCCACCAAGGCAAGCCTGAGAGTCGAGATCCAACCCCACATCTGCCGCCTCGAGGACCTGCGATGAAGCACTCTGCATGCTCGAAATCCCCCCAATAATTTGGCCCTCACGTAGCATGCAACATCGTGAGCTTCGCCGCCCACACCATCGAGCTTGTCTAGCCACATCCCAGCTCATTATCCCACGATTATTCTCGCTTCGTTGCCCACGTTTTTTCCCACCGATGAGGCCTTTGCAGTATGGGTGCCCAGGCTGGCCGTGTGGCGCGCTCGTTGCTAACGGATGACGATAGTGTCGTCGATCACGCTGCATAACGAGTCCTCCTAGGCAAGACGGAGCGTCGAGATCAAACCCCACGTCTGCCGCCTCGAGGGCCTGCGATGGAGCACTACGCATGCTCGAAATCCCCCCAACAATTTGGCCGTCACGTAGCATGGATCATTGTTTGCTTCGCCACCCACAACATCGAGCTTGTCTAGCCACATCCCAGCTTATTATCCTACGATTATTCTCGCTTTGTTGCCCACGTTTTTCCCACCGATGAGGCCTTGGCAGCAGGGGTCCCCAAGCTGGCCGTGTGGCTCGCTCGTTGCTAACGACCGACGAATGTGTCATCGATCGTGCTGCGCAACGAGTCCACCAAGGCAAGCCTGAGAGTCGAGATCCAACCCCACATCTGCCGCCTCGAGGGCCTGCGACGAAGCACTCCGCATGCTCGAAATCCCCCCAATAATTTGGCCCTCACGTAGCATGCATCATCGTGAGCTTCGTCGCCCACACCATCGAGCTTGTTTAGCCACAATACAGCTCATTATCCCACAATTATTCTGGCTTTGTTGCCCACGTTTTTTCCCACCGATGAGGCCTTTGCAGTAGGGGTGCCCAAGCTGGCCGTGTGGCTCGCTCGTTGCTAACGGACAACGATAGTGTCGTCGATCACGCTGCACAACGAGTCCTCCTAGGCAAGACGGAGCGTCGAGATCAAACCCCACGTCTGCCGCCTCGAGGGCCTGCGATGGAGCACTACGCATGCTCGAAATCCCCCCAACAATTTGGCCCTCACGTAGCATGGATCATTGTTTGCTTCGCCACCCACAACATCGAGCTTGTCTAGCCACATCCCAGCTTATTATCCTACAATTATTCTCGCTTTGTTGCCCACGTTTTTCCCACCGATAGGCCTTGGCAGCAGGGGTCCCCAAGCTGGCCGTGTGGCTTGCTCGTTGCTAACAGCCGACGAATGTGTCATCGATCGTGCTGCGCAACTAGTCCACCAAGGCAAGCCTGAGAGTCGAGATCCAACCCCACATCTGCCGCCTCGAGGGCCTGCGACGAAGTACTCCGCATGCTCGAAATCCCCCCAATAATTTGGCCCTCACGTAGCATGCATCATCGTGAGCTTCGTCGCCCACACCATCGAGCTTGTCTAGCCACAACACAGCTCATTATCCCACAATTATTCTGGCTTCGTTGCCCACGTTTTTTCCCACCGATGAGGCCTTTGCAGTAGGGGTGCCCAGGCTGGCCGTGTGGCTCGCTCGTTGCTAACGGACAACGATAGTGTCGTCGATCACGCTGCACAACGAGTCCTCCTAGGCAAGCCGGAGCGTCGAGATCAAACCCCACGTCTGTTGCGTCGAGGGCCTGCGATGAAGCACTACGCATGCTCGAAATCCCCGCAACAATTTGGCCCTCACGTAGCATGCATCATTGTTTGCTTCGCCGCCCACAACATCGAGCTTGTCTAGCCATATCCCAGCTCATTATCCTACGATTATTCTCGCTTTGTTGCCCATGTTTTTCCCACCGATGAGGCCTTGGCAGCAGGGGTCCCCAAGCTGGCCGTGTGGCTCGCTCGTTGCTAATGGCCGACGAATGTGTCGTCGATCGTGCTGCGCAACGAGTCTGCCAAGGCAAGCCTGAGCATCGAGATCCAACCCCACATCTGCCGCCTCGAGGGCCTGCGACGAAGCACTCCGCATTCTTGAAATCCCCCCAACAATTTGGCCCTCACGTAGAATGCATCATCGTTAGCTTCGTCGCCCACACCATCGACCTTGTCTCGCCACATCCCAGCTCATTATCCCACGATTATTCTCACTTCCTTACCCACATTTTTCCCACCGATGAGACCTTGGCAGCAGGGGTACCCAGGCTGGCCGTGTGGCTCGTTCGTTGCTAACGGCTGATGATCATGTCGTCAATCGCACTGCGTAACGAGTCTGCCTAGGCAAGCCTGAGCGTCGAGATCTAACCCCACGTCAGCCGCCTCGAGGGCCAGCGATGAAGCACATCGCATGCTCAAAGTCCCCCCAATAATTTGGCCTTCACGTAGCATGCATCATCGTTAGCTTCGTCGCCCACACCATCGAGCTTGTCTAGCCACATCCAAGATCATTATCCCACGATTATTCTTGCTTCGTTGCCAAAATTTTTCCCACCAAAGAGGCTTGGCAGCAGGGTTGCCCAGGCTGGCCATGTGGTTCGCTCGTTGCTAACGGTCGACGATCGTGTCGTCGATCACGCTGTGCAACGATTCTGCCTAGGCAAGCCTGAGCGTCGAGATCCAACCCCACATCCGCCGCCTCGAGGGCCTATGACGAAGCACTGCGCATGCTCGAGATCCCCCCAACGATTTTGCCCTCACCTCGCATGCATCATCGTTAGCTTCGCCGCCCACACCATTGAGCTTGTCTAGCCACATCCCAGCTCATTATCCCATGATTGTTCTCGCTTTGTTGCCTACGTTTTTCCCAATAATGAGGCCTTGGAAGTAGGGGTGCCCAGGCTGGCCATGAGGCTCGCTCGTTGCTAACAGCAGACGATCGTGTCGTCGATAGCGCTGCGCAACGAGTCCGCCAAGGCATGCCCGAGCGTCGAGATCCAACCCCACGTCTGTCGCCTTGAGGGCCTGCAAGGAAGCACTCCGCATAATCGATATCCCCCCAACAATTTGGCCCTCACGTAGCATGCATCTTCATGAGCTTCGCCGCCCACACCATCGAGCTTGTCTAGCCACATCCAAGCTCATTATCCCACGATTATTCTCGCTTCGTTGCCCACGTTTTTCCCATCGATGAGGCCTTTGCAGTAGGGGTGCCCAAGCTGGCCGTATGACTCGCTCGTTGCTAACGGACGACGATAGTGTCGTCGATCACGCTGCACAAATAGTCCTCCTAGGCAAGCCGAAGCGTCGAGATCAAACCCCACGTCTGCCGCCTCGAGGGCCTGCGATGAAGCACTACGCATGCTCGAAATCCCCCCAACAATTTGGCCCTCACGTAGCATGCATCATTGTTTGCTTCGTCGCCCACAACATCGAGCTTCTCTAGCCACATCCCAGCTCATTATCCTACGATTATTCTCGCTTTGTTGCCCATGTTTTTCCCACCGATGAGGCCTTGGCAACAGGGGTCCCAACGCTGGCCGTGTGGCTTGCTCGTTGCTAACGGCCGACGAACGTGTCATCAATCGTGCTGCGCAACGAGTCTGCCAAGGCAAGCTTGAGCGTCGAGATCCAACCCCACATCTGCCGCCTCGAGGGCCTGCGACGAAGCACTCTGCATGCTCGAAATCCCCCCAACGATTTGGCCCTCATGTAGCATGCATCATCGTTAGCTTCGTCGCCTACACCAAGGAGCTTGTCTAGCCACATCCTAGCTCATTATCCCACGATTATTCTCGCTTCGTTGCCCACGTTTTTCCCAATAATGAGGCCTTAGAAGCAGGGGTGCCCAGGCTGGCCGTGTGGCTCGCTCATTGCTAACGGCCGACGATCGTGTCGTCGATCGCGCTGCGCAACGAGTCCACCAAGGCAAGCCTGAGCGTCGAGATCCAACCCCTCGTCTGTCGCCTCGAGGGCCTACGACGAAGCACTCCGCAGACTCGAAATCCCCCTAATGATTTGGCCTTCACGTAGCTTGCATCATCGTTAGCTTCGCCGCCCACACCATCGAGCTTGTCTAGCCACATCTCAGCTCATTATCCCACGATTATTCTCGCTTTGTTGCCCACGTTTTTCCCAATAATGAGGCCTTGGAAGCAGGGGTGCCCAGGCTGGCCGTGTGGCTCGCTTGTTGCTAACGGCCGACGATCGTGTTGTCGATCGCGCTACGTAACGAGTCCGCCTAGGCAAACCTGAGCGTCGAGATCCAACCCCACGTCTGCCGCCTCGAGGGCGTACGACGAAGCACTCCACAGACTCGAAATCCCCCCAACGATTTGGCCCTTACGTAGCTTGCATCATCGTTAGCTTCGCTGCCCATACCATAGAGCTTGTCTAGCCACATCCCAGCTCATTATCCCACGATTATTCTCGCTTTGTTGCCCACATTTTTCCTAATAATGAGGCCTTGGAAGCAGGGGTGCCCAGGCTGGCCGTGTGGCTCGCTCATTGCTAATGGCCGACGATCGTGTCGTCGATTGCGCTGCGTATGGGGTTCGCCAAGGCAAGCCTGAGCGTCAAGATCCAACCCCACGTCTGCCGCCTCGATGGCCTACGACGAAGCACTCCGCAGACTCGAAATCCTCCTAACGATTTGGCCCTCACGTAGCTTGCATCTTCGTTAGCTTCACCGCCTACACCATCGAGCTTGTCTAGCCATATCCCCGCTCAATGTCCCACGATTATTCTCGCTTCGTTGCCCACGTTTTTCCCACCAATGAGGCCTTGGCAGGAGGGGTACCCAAGCTGGCCGTGTGGCTCGCTCGTTGCAAACGGCCGACGATCGTGTCGTTGATCGCGTTGCATAATGAGTCCGCCAAGGCAAGCCTGAGCGTCGAGATCCAACCCCATGTCTGCCACCTCAAGGGCCTACGATAAAGCACTCCGCATGCTCGAAATCCCCCCAACGATTTAAACCTCACGTAGCATGCATCATCGTTAGCTTCGTCGCCCACACCATCGAGCTTGTCTAGCCACATTCCAGCTCATTTTCCTACGATTATTCTCGCTTCATTGCCCATGTTTTTCCCACCGATGTGGCCTTGGTAGCAGGGGTGGCCATGCTGGCCGTGTGGCTCCCTCAGTGCTAATGGCCGACGATCGTGTCATCGATCACGCTGCGCAACGAGTTCGCCTAGGCAAGCTTGAGCATCGAGATCCAACTCCACATCTGCCGCCTCAAGGGCTTGCGACGAAGCACTCCGCATTCTCGAAATCCCCAAAACAATTTGGCCCTCACGTAGCATGCATCATCGTTAGCTTCGTCGCCCACACCATCGAGCTTGTCCAGCCACATTCCAGCTCATTATCCTATGATTATTCTCACTTCATTGCCCACGTTTTTCCCACCGATGTGGCCTTGGCAGCAGGGGTGCCCAGGCTGGCCGTGTGGCTCGCTCATTGCGAACGGCCAACGATCATGTCATCGATCGCGCTGCGCCACGAGTCCGCCTAGGCAAGCCTAAGTGTCGAGATCTAACCCCATGTCTGCCGCCTCGAGGGCCTACGACGAAGCACCCCGCATGCTCGAAATCCCCCCAACGATTTGGCCCTCACATAGCTTGCATTATCATTAGCTTCGCTGCCCCTACAATCGAGCTTGTCTAGCCACATCCCAACTGATTATCCCATGATAATTCTCGCTTTGTTACCCACATATTTCCCACCGATGAGGCCTTGGCAGGAGGGGTACCCAAGCTGGCCGTGTGGCTCGCTCGTTGCAAACGGCCGACGATCGTGTCGTTGATCGCGTTGCACAATGAGTCCGCCAAGGCAAGCCTGAGCGTCGAGATCCAACCCCACGTCTACCGCCTCGAGGGCCTACGATGAAGCACTCCGCATGCTCGAAATCCCCCTACGATTTGGCCCTCACGTAGCATGCATCATCGTTAGCTTCGCCGCCCACACCATTGAGCTTGTCTAGCCACATCCCAGCTCAATATCCCATGATTATTCTCGCTTCGTTGCCCACGTTTTTCCCACCGATGAGGCCTTGCCAGTAGGGGTGCCTAAGCTGGCCGTGTGGCTCGCTTGTTACTAACGGTCGACGATTGTGTCGTCGATCACGCTGCACAACAACTCCAACTAGGCAAGCCTGAGCGTCGAGATCCAACCCCACATCTGTTGCCTGGAGGGCCTGCGATGAAGCACTCCACATGCTCAAAATCCCCCCAACAATTTGGCCCTCACGTAGCATGCATCATCGTTAGCTTCGTCACCCACACCATCGAGTTTGTCTAGCCACTTCCCAACTCATTATCCCAACATTATTCTCGCTTTGTTCCCCACGTTTTTCCCTCCGATGTGGTCTATGCAGTAGGGGTGCCCAAGCTAGTTGTGTGGCTCGCTTATTGCTAACGCCCGACGATTGTGACGTCGATCACGCTGCGCAACGAGTCCGCCTAGGCAAGCCTGAGTTTCGAGATCCAACCCCACGTCTGCCACCTCAAGGGCCTACGAAGAAGCACTCCGCATGCTCGAAATCCCCCCAACGATTTGGCCCTCAAGTAGCATGCATCATCGTTAGCTTCGCCGTCCACACCATCGAGCTTGTCTAGCCACATTCCAGCTCATTATCCTACGATTATTCTCGCTTCATTGCCCACGTTTTTCTCACTGATGTGGCCTTGGCAGCAAGGGTGCCCAGGCTGGCCATGTGGCTCGCGCATTGCTAACGGCCAACGATCGTGTCATCGATCGCGCTGCGCCACGAGTCCGCCTAGGGAAGCCTGAGCGTCGAGATCTAACCCCACGTCTGTCGGCTCGAGGGCCTACGACGAAGCACTCCACATGCTCGAAATCCCCCCAACGATTTGGCCCTCACGTAGCTTGCATCATCATTAGCTATGCCGCCCACACCATCGAGCTTGTTTAGCCACATCCCAGCTCATTATCCCACGATTATTCTCTATTTGTTAACCACATATTTCCCATCGATGAGGCCTTGGCAGCAGGGGTGCCTAGGCTGGCTGTGTGGCTCGCTAGTTGCTGACGGCCAACGATCGTGTCTTTGATCGCGCTGTGCAACGAGTCCCCCTAGGCAAGTCTAAGCGTCGAGATCCAACCCCACGCGTGCCACCTCAAGGGCTTGCGAAGAAGCACTCCGCATGCTCGAAATCCCCCCAATGATTTGGCCCTCGAGTAGCATGCATCATCGTTAGCTTTGTCGCCCACACCATCGAGCTTGTCCAGCCATATCCCAGCTCATTGTCCCACGATTATTCTCGCTTCGTTGCCCACGTTTTTCCCACCAATGAGGCCTTGGCAGTAGGGGTGCCCAGGCTGGCCGTGTGGCTCGCTCGTTGCTAACGGCTGACGATCGTGTCGTCGATCGCACTGCGCAACGAGTCCGCCTAGGTAAGCCTGAGCATCGACATCCAACCAAACGTCTACCGCCTCGAAGGCCTGCGACGAAGCACTCCGCATGCTCCAAATCCCCCCAACAATTTGGCCCTCACGTAGCAAGTATCATCGTTAGCTTCGTCGCCCA
Source organism: Moringa oleifera (assembly GCA_021397835.1). Classification (NCBI taxonomy): domain Eukaryota; kingdom Viridiplantae; phylum Streptophyta; class Magnoliopsida; order Brassicales; family Moringaceae; genus Moringa; species Moringa oleifera. The sequence goes on from JAJFZO010000593.1 coordinate 47,261, forward strand.
CACCATCGAGCTTGTCTAGCCACATTCCAGCTCAATTTCCTATGATTATTCTCGCTTCATTGCCCACGTTTTTCCCACCGATGTGGCCTTGGCAGCAAGGGTGCCCAGGCTGGCCGTGTGGCTCGCTCATTGCGAACGGCCAACGATCGTGTCATCGATCACGCTGCGCCACGAGTCAACCTAGGCAAGCCTAAGCGTCGAGATCTAACCCCACGTCTGCCGCCTCGAGGGCCTACGACGAAGCACTCCGCATGCTCGAAATCCCCCCAACGATTTGGCCCTCACGTAGCTTCCATTATCATTAGCTTCGCCGCCCCCACCATCGAGCTTGTCTAGCCACATCCCAGCTCATTATCCCACGATTATTCTCGCTTTGTTACCCACATATTTCCCACCGATGAGGCGTTGGCAGTAGGGGTGCCCAAGCTGGCCGTGTGGCTCGCTCGTTGCTAACGGCCGACGATCGTGTCGTGGATCGCGCTGCATAACGAGTCCGCCTAGGCAAGCTTGGGCGTCGAGATCCAACCCCACGTCTGCCACCTCGAGGGCCTACGATGAAGCACTCTGCATGCTCGAAATCCCCCCAACGATTTGGCCCTCACGTAGCATGCATCATCGTTAGCTTCATCGCCCACACCATCGAGCTTGTCTAGCCACATTCTAGCTCCTTATCCTACGATTATTCTCGCTTCATTGCCCACGTTTTTCTCACCGATGTGGCCTTGGCAGCAAGGGTGCCCAGGCTGGCCATGTGGCTCGCTCATTGCTAACGGCCAACGATCGTGTCATCGATCGCGCTGCGCCACGAGTCCGCCTAGGGAAGCCTGAGCGTCGAGATCTAACCCCACGTTTGTCGGCTTGAGGGCCTACGACGAAGCACTCCACATGCTCGAAATCCCCCCAACGATTTGGCCCTCACGTAGCTTGCATCATCATTATCTACGCCGCCCACACCATCGAGCTTGTTTAGCCACATCCCAGTTCATTATCCCACGATTATTCTCTCTTTGTTAACCACATATTTACCATCGATGAGGCCTTGGCAGCAGGGGTGCCTAGGCTGGCTGTGTGGCTCGCTAGTTGCTGACGGCCAACGATCGTGTCTTCGATCGCGCTGCGCAACGAGTCCCCCTAGGCAAGCCTAAGCGTCGAGATCCAACCCCACGTGTGCCACCTCAAGGGCCTGCGAAGAAGCACTCCGTATGCTCGAAATTTCCCCAACGATTTGGCCCTCGAGTAGCATGCATCATCGTTAGCTTCGCCGCCGACACCATCCAGCTTGTATAGCCATATCCCAGCTCATTATCCCACGATTATTCTCGCTTCATTGCCCACGTTTTTCCCACCAACGAGGCCTTGGCAGTAGGGGTGCCCAGGCTGGCCGTGTGGCTCGCTCGTTGCTAACGGCAGACGATCATGTCGTCAATCGCGCTGCGCATCGAGTCCGCCCATGCAAGCCTGAGCGTCGAGATCCAACCCCACGTCTGCCACCTCAAGGGCCTACGAAGAAGCACTCCGCATGCTCGAAATCCCCCCAACAATTTGGCCCTCACGTAGCATGCATCATCGTTAGTTTCGTCGCCCACACCATCGAGCTTGTCTAGCCATATCCCAGCTCATTATCCCTCGATTATTCTCGCTTCGTTGCCCACATTTTTCCCACCAATGAGGCCTTGGCAGTAGGGCTGCCCAGGCTAGCCGTGTGGCTCGCTCGTTGCTAACGGCCGACGATCGTGTAGTCAATCGCACTGCGCAACGAGTCCGCCTAGGTAAGCCTAAGCGTCGAGATCCAACCACACGTCTACCGCCTCGAAGGCCTGCGACGAAGCACTCCGCATGCTCGAAATCCCCCCAACGATTTGGCCCTCACGTAGCAGGCATCATCGTTAGCTTCGTCGTCCACACCATCGAGCATGTCTAGCCGCATCCCAACTCGTTATCCCACCATTATTCTTGCTTTGTTGCCCATATTTTTCCCTCCGATGAGGTCTTGGCAGTAGGGGTGCCCAAGCTAGCTGTATGGCTTGCTCATTGCTAACGCCCAACGATCGTGACATCGATCATGCTGCGCAACGACTCCGCCTAGGCAAGCCTGAATGTCGAGATCCAACCCCACGTCTGCCACCTCAAGGGCCTACGAAGAAGCACTCCACATGCTCGAAATCGCCCCAACGATTTGGCACTCGAGTAGCATGCATCATCGTTAGCATCGCCGCCCACACCGTCGAGCTTGTCTAGCCATAACCCAACTCATTATCCCACGATTATTCTCGCTTCGTTGCCTAGGTTTTTCCCACCAATGAGGCCTTCGCAGTAGGGGTGCCCAGGCTGGCCGTGTGGCTCGCTCGTTGCTAACGGTCGACGATCGTGTCGTTGATCGCACTGCGCAACGAGTCCGCCTAGGCAAGCCTGAGCGTCGAGATCCAACCCCACGTCTGTCGCCTCGAGGGCCTGTGATGAAGCACTCCGCATACTCGAAATCCCCCAAACAATTTGGCCCTCACATGGCATGAATCATAGTTTTCTTCGCCGCCCACAATATCGAGCTTGTCTAGCCACATCCCAGCTCATTGTCCCACGATTATTCTCGCTTCGTTGCCCACGTTTTTCCAACCAATGAGGCCTTGGCAGTAGGGGTCCCCAGGCTGGCCGTGTGGCTCGCTCGTTGCTAATGACTGACAATCGTGTCGTCGATCACACAGCGCAACGAGTCCACCTAGGTAAGCCTGAGCGTCGAGATCCAACCACACGTCTGCTGCCTCGAAGGCCTGCGACGAAGTGCTCCTCATGCTCGCAATCCCCCCAACAATTTGGCCCTCAAGTAGCATGCATTATCGTTAGCTTCATCGCCCACACCATCGAGCTTGTCTAGCCACATCCCAGCTCATTATCCCACCATTATTCTCACTTCATTGCCCACGTTGATCCCTCCGATGAGGTCTTGGCAGTAGGGGTGCCCAGGCTGGCTGTGTGGCTCGCTTGTTGCTAACTGCCAACGATCGTGTCTTCGATCGCGCTGCGCAACGAGTCCGCCTAGGCAAGCCTAAGCATCGAGATCCAACCCCACACGTGCCACCTCAAGGGCCTGCGAAGAAGCACTCCGCATGCTCGAAATCCCCCCAACGATTTGGCCCTCGAGTAGCATGCATCATCGTTAGCTTCGCCGCCACCACCATCAAGCTTGTCTAGCCACATCCCAGCTCATTATCCCACGATTATTGTCGCTTTGTTACCCACATATTTCCCACCGATGAGGCCTTGGCAGCACGAGTGTCCAAGCTGGCTGTGTGGCTCGCTCATTGCTAACGACCGACGATCGTGTCGTTGATCGCGCTGCATAACGATTCCGCCTAGGCAAACCAGAGCGTCGAGATCCAACCCCATGTCTGCCACCTCGAGGGCCTACGATAAAGCACTCCGCATGCTCGAAATCCACCCAACGATTTAAACCTCACGTAGCATGCATCATCGTTAGCTTCGCCGCCCACACCATCGAGCTTGTCTAGCCCCATTCCAGCTCATTATCCTACGATTATTCTCGCTTCATTGCCCATGTTTTTCCCACCGATGTGGCCTTGGAAGTAGGGGTGCCCAAGCTGGCCGTGTGGCTCGCTCGTTGCTAATGGCCAACGATCGTGTCGTTGATCGCGTTGCACAACGAGTCTGCCTGGGCAAGCCCGAGCATCGAAATCCAACCCCACGTCTGCCGCCTCGAGGTCCTACGATGAAGCACTCCGCATGCTCAAAATCCCCCCAACGATTTTGCCCTCACGTAGCATGCATCATCATTAGCTTCGCTGCCCACACCATCGAGCTTGTCTAGCCACATCCCAGCTCATTATTCCACGATTATTCTCGCTTCGTTGCCCACGTTTTTCCCATTGATGAGGCCTTGGCAGCAGGGGTGCCCAGGCTGGCCGTGTGGCTCCCTCATTTCTAACGGCCGACGATCGTGTCGTCGATCGCGCTGCGCAACGAGTTCGCCTAGGCAAGCTTGAGCATCGAGATCTAACCCCACGTTTGCCGCCTCAAGGGCCTGCGAAGAAGCACTCCGCATGGTCGAAATCCCCCCAACGATTTGGCCCTCGAGTAGCATGCATCATCGTTAGCTTCGCCGCCCACACCATCGAGCTTGTCTAGCCATATCGCAGCTCATTGTCCCACAATTATTCTCGCCATGTTGCCCACGTTTTTCCCGCCAATGAGGACTTGGCAGTAGGGATGCCCAGGCTGGCCATGTGGCTCGCACGTTGCTAACGGCCGACGATCGTGTCGTCGATCGCACTGCGCAACAAATCCGCCTAGGTAAGCCTGAGCGTCGAGATCCAACCACACGTCTGCCGCCTCGAAGGCCTGCGACGAAGCACTCCGCATGCTCGAAATCCCCCCAACGATTTGGCCCTCACATTGCATGCATCACCGTTAGCTTCGTCGCCCACACCATCGAGCTTGTCTAGCCACATTCCCGCTCATTATCGTATGATTATTCTCGCTTCATTGCCCACGTGTTTCCCACCGATGTGGCCTTGGCAGCAAGGGTGCCCAGGCTAGCCGTGTGGCTCGCTCATTGCGAACGACCAACGATCGTGTCATCGATCGCGCTGCGCCACAAGTCCGCCTAGGCAAGCCTAAGCGTCGAGATCTAACCCCACGTCTGCCGCCTCGAGGGCCTACGAAGAAGCATTCCGCATGCTCGAAATCCCCCCAACGATTTGACCCTCACGTAGCTTCCATTATCATTAGCTTCGCCGCCCCCACCATCGAGCTTGTCTAGCCACATCCCAGCTCATTATCCCACGATTATTCTCGCTTTGTTACCCACATATTTCCCACCGATGCGGCCTTGGCAGTAGGGGCGCCCAAGCTGGTCGTGTGGCTCGCTCGTTGCTAACGGCCGACGATCGTGTCGTCGATCGCGCTGCGCAACGAGTCCGCCTAGGGAACCCTGAGCGTCGAGATCCAACCCCCCAATAATTTGGCTCTCACGTAGCATGCAACATCGTTAGTTTCGTTGCACACACCATCGAGCTTGTCTAGCAACATCCCAGCTCATTATCCCACGATTATTGTCGCTTTGTTACTCACATATTTCCCACCGATGAGGCCTTGGCAGCAGGGGTGTCCAAGCTGGCTGTGTGGCTCGCTCGTTGCTAACGACCGACGATCGTGTCGTTGATCGCGCTGCATAACGAGTCCGCCTAGGCAAGCCTGAGCGTCGAGATCCAACCCCATGTCTGCCACCTCGAGGGCCTACGATAAAGCACTTCGCATGCTCGAAATCCCCCCAACGATATAAACCTCACGTAGCATGCATCATCGTTAGCTTCGCCGTCCACACCATCGAGCTTGTCTAGCCCCATTCCAGCTCATTATCCTACGATTATTCTCGCTTCATTGCCCATGTTTTTCCCACCGATGTGGCCTTGGAAGTAGGGGTGCCCAAGCTGGCCGTGTAACTCGCTCATTGCTAATGGCCAACGATCGTATCGTTGATCGCGCTGCACAACGAGTCCGCCTGGGCAAGCCCGAGCATCGAAATCCAACCCCACGTCTGCCGCCTCGAGGGCCAGCGACGAAGCACTCTGCATTCTCGAAATCTCACCAACGATTTGGACCTCACGTAGCATGAATCATCCTTAGCTTCGCTGCCCACAACATCGAGCTTGTCTAGCCACATTCCAGCTCATTATCCTACGATTATTCTCGCTTCATTGCCCTCGTTTTTCCCACCGATGTGGCCTTGGCAGCAGGGGTGCCCAGGCTGGCCGTGTGGCTCGCTCATTGCTAAGGACCAACGATCGTGTCATCGATTACGCTGCCCAATGAGTCCGCCTAGGGAAGCCTGAGCGTCGAGATCTAACCCCACGTCTGCAGGCTCGAGGGCCTACGACGAAGCACTCCACATTCTCGAAATCCCCCCAACGATTTGACCCTCACGTAGCTTCCATTATCATTAGCTTCGCCGCCCCCACCATCGAGCTTGTCTAGCCACATCCCAGCTCATTATCCCACGATTATTCTCGCTTTGTTACCCACATATTTCCCACTGATGAGGCCTTGGCAGTAGGGGTGCCCAAGCTGGTCGTGTGGCTCGCTCGTTGCTAACGGCCGACGATCGTGTCGTCGATCGCACTGCGCAACGAGTCCGCCTAGGTAAGCCTGAGCGTCGAGATCCAACCACACGTCTGCCGCCTCAAGGGCCTGTGACGAAGCACTCCGTGTGCTCGAAATCCCCCCAACAATTTGGCCCTCACGTAGCATGCATCATCGTTAGCTTCGTCGCCCATACCGTCGAGCTTGTCTAGCCACATCCCAGCTCATTTTCCCATGATTATTCTCGCTTCGTTGCCCACGTTTTTCTCATTGATGAGGCCTTGGCAGCAGGGGTGCCCAGGCTGGCCGTGTGGCTCGCTCGTTGATAACGGCCGACGATCGTGTCATCGATCGCGCTGCGCAACGAGTCCGCCTAGGCAAGCCTGAGTGTCGAGATCCAACCCCACGTTTGCCGCCTCAAGGGCCTGCGAAGAAGCACTCCGCATGCTCGAAATCCCCCCAACGATTTGGCCCTCGAGTAGCATGCATCATCGTTTGCTTTGCCGCCGACACCATCGAGTTTGTCTAGCCATATCCCAGCTCATTATCCCCCGATTATTCTCGCTTCGTTGCCCACGTTTTTCCCACCAATGAGGCCTTGGCAGTAGGGGTGCCCAGGCTAGCCGTGTGGCTCGCTCATTGCTAACGGTCGACAATCGTGTCGTCGATCGCACTACGCAACGAGTCCGCCTAGGTAAGCCTGAGCGTCGAGATCTAACCACACGTCTGCCGCCTCGAAGGCCTGCGACGAAGCACTCCGCATGCTCGAAATCATTCCAACGATTTGGCCCTCACGTAGCATGCATCATCGTTAGCTTTATCGCCCACACCATCGAGCTTGTCTAGCCACATCCCAGCTCATTTTCCCACGATTATTCTCGCTTCGTTGCCCATGTTTTTCCCACCGATGAGGCCTTGCCAGTAGGGGTGGCCAAGCTGGCCGTGTGGCTCGCTCGTTGATAATGGCCGACAATCGTGTCATCGATCGCGCTGCGCAATGAGTCCGCCTAGGCAAGTCTGAGCGTCGAGATCCAACCCCACGTCTACCACCTCAAGGGCCTGCGATAAAGCACTCCGCATGATCAAAATCCCCCTAATGATTTGGCCCTCGCGTAGCATGCATCATCGTTAGCTTCGCTGCGCACACCATCGAGCTTGTCTAGCCATATCCCAGCTCATTGTCCCACGATTATTCTCGCTTCGTTGCCCACGTTTTTCCCACCAATGAGGCCTTGGCTGTAGGGATGCCCAGGCTGGCCGTGTGGCTCGCTCGTTGCTAACGGTCGACGATCGTGTCGTCGATCGCACTACGCAAGGAGTCCGCCTAGGTAAGCTTGAGCATCGAGATCCAACCACACGTCTGCCGCCTCAAGGGCCTGCGACGAAGCACTCCGCATGCTCGAAATCTCCCCAACAATTTGGCCCTCACGTAGCATGCATCATCGTTAGCTTCGTCGCCCACACCATCAAGCTTGTCTAGCCACATCCCAGCTCATTTTCCCACGATTATCCTCGCTTCATTGCCCACGTTTTTCCCTCCGATGAGGTCTTGGCAGTAGGGGTGCCCAAGCTGGCCGTGTGGCTCGCTCATTGCTAACACCCAACGATCATGATGTCGATCACGCTGTGCAATGAGTCCGCCTAGGCAAGCCTGAGTGTCGAGATCAAACCTCACGTCTGCCACCTCAAGGGCCTGCGAAGAAGCACTTCGCATGCTCGAAATCGCCCTAATAATTTGGCCCTCACGCAGCATGCATCATCGTTAGCTTCACCGTGCACTCCATCGAGCTTGTCTAGCCATATCCCAGCTCATTGTCCCACGATTATTCTCGCTTCGTTACCCACATTTTTGCCACCGATGAGGCCTTGGCAGCAGGGGTGCCCAGGCTGGCCGTGTGGCTCGCTCGTTGCTAACGGCTAACGATCGTGACGTCGATCACGCTGCACAACGAGTCTGCCTAGGCAAGCCTGAGCATCGAGATCCAACCCCACGTCTGCCGCCTTGATGGCCTATAACAAAGCACTCCGCATGCACGAAATCCCCCCAACGATTTGGCCCACACGTAGCTTCCATCATCGTTAGCTTCGCCGCCCACACCATCAAGCTTGTCTAGCCAAATCCCAGCTCATTATCCCATGATTATTCTCGCTTCCTTGCCCACGTTTTTGCCACCGATAAGGCCTTGGCAGCAGGGGTGCCCAGGCTGGCCGTGTGGCTCGGTCGTTGCTAACGGCTGACGATCTTGTTGTTTATCACGTTGCCCAAGGAGTCCGCCTAGGCAAGCCTGAGTGTCGATATCCAACCCCACATCTGCCGCCTCGAGGACCTGCGACAAAACACTTCGCATGCTTCAAATCCCCCCAACAATTTGGCCCTCACGTAGCATGCATCATCGTTAGCTTCGTCGCCCACACCATCGAGCTTCTCTAGCCACATCCCAGCTCATTATCCCACGATTATACTGGCTTCATTGCCCACATTTTTCCCACCGATGAAGCCTTGGCAGCAGGGGTGCCCAGGCTGGCCGTGTGGCTCGCTCGTTGCTAACGGTCGACGATCGTGTTGTTGATCACGCTGCCTAACAAGTCCGTCTAGGCAAGCCTGAGCATCGATATCCAACCCCACGTCTACCGCCTCGAGGGCCTGCGATGAAGCACTTCGCATGCTCGAAATCCCCAAATAATTTGGCCCTCACGTAGCATGCATCATCGTTTGCTTCGTCGCCCTCAACATCGAGCTTGTCTAGCCACATCCCAGCTAATTATCCTATGATTATTCTCACTTCGTTGCCCACATTTTTCCCACCGATGAGGCCTTGGCAGCAGGGGTGCCCAGGCTGGCCGTGTGGCTCGCTCGTTGCTAACGGTCGACGATCGTGTTGTTGATCGTGCTGCCCAATGAGTCCGCCTAGGCAATCCTGAGCGTCGATATCGAACCCCACGTCTGCCGCCTCGAGGGCCTGCGACGAAGCACTCCGCATGATCGAAATCCCCCCAACAATTTGGCCCTCACGTAGCATGCATCATCGTTAGCTTTGCTGCCCACACCATCGATCTTGTCTAGCCATATCCCAGCTCATTATCCTACAATTATTCCCGCTTCGTTGCCCACGTTTTTCCCACCGATGAGGCCTTGGCTGTAGGGGTGCCCAAGCTGGCCGTGTGGCTCGCTCATTGCTAACGGCCAACGATCGTGATGTCGATCACGCTGCACAATGAGTTCGCCTAGACAAGCCTGAGCGTCGAGATCCAACTCCACGTCTGCCCCCTCAAGGGACTGCGACGAAGCACTCCGCATGCTCGAAATCCCCCCAATGATTTGGCCCTTGCGTAGCATGCATCATCGTTAGATTCGCCGCCCACACCATCGAGCTTGTCTAGCCACATTCCAGCTCATTATCCTACGATTATTCTCGCTTCGTTGTGCACGTTTTTCCCACTGATGAGGCCTTGGCAGCAAGGGTGCCCAGGCTGGCCGTGTGGCTCGCTCATTGCTAACGGTCAACGATCGTGTCATCGATCGCGCTGCGCATCGATTCCGCCTAGGCAAGCCTGAGCGTCAAGATCCAACCCCACGTTTTTGCCACCGATGAGGCCTTGGAAGCAGGGGTGCCCAGGCTGGCCGTGTGGCTCGCTCGTTGCTAACGATCGACGATCGTGTTGTTTATCACGCTGCCTAACAAGTCCGTCTAGGCAAGCCTGAGCGTCGATATCCAACCCCACGTCTACCGCCTCGAGGGCCTGCGATGAAGCACTTCGCATGCTCGAAATCCCCCAAATAATTTGGCCCTCACGTAGCATGCATCATCGTTTGCTTCGTCGCCCTCAACATCGAGCTTGTCTAGCCACATCCCAGCTAATTATCCCATGATTATTCTCACTTCGTTGCCCACATTTTTTCCACCGATGAGGCCTTGGCAGCAGGGGTGCCCAGGCTGGCCGTGTGGCTCGCTCGTTACTAACGGTCGATGATCGTGTTGTTGATCGCGCTGCACAACGAGTCCGCCTAGGCAAACCTGAGCGTCGATATCGAACCCCACGTCTGCCGCCTCGAGGGCCTGCGACGAAGCACTCCGCATGATTGAAATCCCCCCAACAATTTGGCCCTCACGTAGCATGCATCATCGTTAGCTTTGCTGCCCACACCATCGAGCTTGTCTAGCCATATCCCAGCTCATTATCCCACCATTATTCTCGATTCGTTGCCCACGTTTTTCGCACCGATGAGGCCTTGGCAGTAGGGGGTCCTAAGTTAGCCGTGTGGCTCGCTCATTGCTAACGGCCGACGATAGTGTTGTCGATCATGCTGCACAACGAGTCCACCTAAGCAAGCCTGAGATAAAGCACTCCGTATGCTCGAAATCCCCCCAACAAATTGGCCCTCACGTAGCATGCATTATAGTTAGCTTTGCCGCCCACAACATCGAACTTGTCTAGCCACATCCCAACTCATTATCCTACAATTATTCTCGCTTCGTTGCCCACGTTTTTCCCACCGATGAGGCCTTGGCTGTAGGGGTGCCCAAGCTGGCCGTGTGGCTCGCTCATTGCTAACGGCCAACGATCGTGACGTCGATCACGCTGCACAATGAGTTCGCCTAGACAAGCCTGAGCGTCGAGATCCAACTCCACGTCTGCCCCCTCAAGGGACTGCGACGAAGCACTCCGCATGCTCGAAATCCCCCCAATGATTTGGCCCTTGCGTAGCATGCATCATCGTTAGATTCGTCGCCCACACCATCGAGCTTGTCTAGCCACATTCCAGCTCATTATCCTACGATTATTCTCGCTTCGTTGTGCACGTTTTTCCCACCGATGAGGCCTTGGTAGCAAGGGTGCCCAGGCTGGCCGTGTGGCTCGCTCATTGCTAACGGCCAACGATTGTGTCATCGATCGCGTGCGCAACGAGTCCGCCTAGGCAAGCCTGAGTGTCGAGATCAAACCCCACGTCTACCACCTCGAGGGCCTGCGACGAAGCACTCCGAAAGCTCGAAATCCCCCCAACTATTTAGCCCTCACGTACAATGCCTCATCGTTAGCTTCGCCGCTCACACCATCGAGCTTGTCTAGCCACATCCCAGCTTATTATCCCATAATTTTTCTTGCTTCGTTGCCCATGTTGTTACCATCAATGAGGCCTTGGCAGCAGGGGTGCCCAGGCTAGCAGTGTGGCTCGCTCGTTGCTAAAGGCCGACAATCGTGTCGTCGATCACCCTGCACAACGAGTCCACCTATGCTAGCCTGAGTGTCGAGATCCAACCGTACGTCTGCCGCCTCGAGGGCCTGCGACGAAGCACTCTGCATGCCCGAAATCCCCCCAACAATTTGGCCCTCACGTGGCATGCATCATTGTTAGCTTTACCGCCCACAACATCGAGCTTGTCTAGCCATATCCCAGCTTATTATCCTACGATTATTCTTGCTTCGTTGCCCACGTTTTTTCCACCAATGAGGCTTGGCAGCATGGGTGAGAAAGCTGGCCGTGTGACTCGCTCATTGCTAACGGCCAACTATCGTGTCGTCGATCGCGCTGCAGAACGAGTCCGCCTGGGCAAGCCTGAGCGTCAAGATCCAACCTCACGTCTGCCGCCTCGAGGGCCTGCGACGAAGCACTTCGCATGCTCGAAATCCCCCCAATTAGCTTTGCCGCCCACAACATCCAGCTTGTCTAGCCACATCCCAGCTCATTATGCTACAATTATTCTTGCTTCGTTACCCACGTTTTTCCCATCGATGAGGCCTTGGCTGTAGGGGTGCCCAAGCTGGCCGTGTGGCTCGCTCGTTGCTAACGGCTAACGATCGTGACGTCGATCACGCTGCACAACGAGTCTGCCTAGGCAAGCCTGAGCATCGAGATCCAACCCCACGTCTGCCGCCTTGATGGCCTATAACAAAGCACTCCGCATGCACGAAATCCCCCCAACGATTTGGCCCACACGTAGCTTCCATCATCGTTAGCTTCGCCGCCCACACCATCAAGCTTGTCTAGCCAAATCCCAGCTCATTATCCCATGATTATTCTCGCTTCCTTGCCCACGTTTTTGCCACCGATAAGGCCTTGGCAGCAGGGGTGCCCAGGCTGGCCGTGTGGCTCGGTCGTTGCTAACGGCTGACGATCTTGTTGTTTATCGCGTTGCCCAAGGAGTCCGCCTAGGCAAGCCTGAGTGTCGATATCCAACCCCACATCTGCCGCCTCGAGGACCTGCGACAAAACACTTCGCATGCTTCAAATCCCCCCAACAATTTGGCCCTCACGTAGCATGCATCATCGTTAGCTTCGTCGCCCACACCATCGAGCTTCTCTAGCCACATCCCAGCTCATTATCCCACGATTATACTGGCTTCATTGCCCACATTTTTCCCACCGATGAGGCCTTGGCAGCAGGGGTGCCCAGGCTGGCCGTGTGGCTCGCTCGTTGCTAACGGTCGACGATCGTGTTGTTGATCACGCTGCCTAACAAGTCCGTCTAGGCAAGCCTGAGCGTCGATATCCAACCCCACGTCTACCGTCTCGAGGGCCTGCGATGAAGCACTTCGCATGCTCGAAATCCCCCAAATAATTTGGCCCTCACGTAGCATGCATCATCGTTTGCTTCGTCGCCCTCAACATCGAGCTTGTCTAGCCACATCCCAGCTAATTATCCCATGATTATTCTCACTTCGTTGCCCACATTTTTCCCACCGATGAGGCCTTGGCAGCAGGGGTGCCCAGGCTGGCCGTGTGGCTCGCTCGTTGCTAACGGTCGACGATCGTGTTGTTGATCGTGCTGCCCAATGAGTCCGCCTAGGCAATCCTGAGCGTCGATATCGAACCCCACGTCTGCCGCCTCGAGGGCCTGCGACGAAGCACTCCGCATGATCGAAATCCCCCAACAATTTGGCCCTCACGTAGCATGCATCATCGTTAGCTTTGCTGCCCACACCATCGATCTTGTCTAGCCATATCCCAGCTCATTATCCTACAATTATTCCCGCTTCGTTGCCCACGTTTTTCCCACCGATGAGGCCTTGGCTGTAGGGGTGCCCAAGCTGGCCGTGTGGCTCGCTCGTTGCTAACGCCGACGATCGTGTTGTCGATCGCGCTGCCAACGAGTTCGCCTAGGCAAGCCTGAGCGTCGAGATCCAACTCCATGTCTGCCCCCTCAAGGGACTGCGACGAAGCACTCCGCATGCTCGAAATCCCCCCAACGATTTGGCCCTCACGTAGCATGCATCATCGTTAGATCGCCGCCCACACCATCGAGCTTGTCTAGCCACATTCCAGCTCATTATCCTACGATTATTCTCGCTTCGTTGTGCACGTTTTCCCACCGATGAGGCCTTGGCAGCAAGGGTGCCCAGGCTGGCCGTGTGGCTCGCTCATTGCTAACGGTAACGATCATGTCATCGATCGCGCTGCGCATCGATTCCGCCTAGGCAAGCCTGAGCGTCAAGATCCCAACCCCACGTTTTTTGCCCACCGATGAGGCCTTGGCAGCAGGGGTGCCCAGGCTGGCCGTGTGGCTCGCTCGTTGCTAACGGTCGACGATCGTGTTGTTGATCACGCTGCCTAACAAGTCCGTCTAGGCAAGCCTGAGCGTCGATATCCAACCCCACGTCTACCGTCTCGAGGGCCTGCGATGAAGCACTTCGCATGCTCGAAATCCCCCAAATAATTTGGCCCTCACGTAGCATGCATCATCGTTTGCTTCGTCGCCCTCAACATCGAGCTTGTCTAGCCACATCCCAGCTCATTATCCCACGATTATTCTCACTTCGTTGCCCACATTTTTCCACCGATGAGGCCTTGGCAGCAGGGGTGCCCAGGCTGGCCGTGTGGCTCGCTCGTTACTAACGGTCGATGATCGTGTTGTTGATCGCACTGCACAATGAGTTCGCCTAGACAAGCCTGAGCGTCGAGATCCAACTCCACGTCTGCCCCCTCAAGGGACTGCGACGAAGCACTCCGCATGCTCGAAATCCCCCCAATGATTTGGCCCTTGCGTAGCATGCATCATCGTTAGATTCGCCGCCCACACCATCGAGCTTGTCTAGCCACATTCCAGCTCATTATCCTACGATTATTCTCGCTTCGTTGTGCACGTTTTTCCCACTGATGAGGCCTTGGCAGCAAGGGTGCCCAGGCTGGCCGTGTGGCTCGCTCATTGCTAACGGTCAACGATCGTGTCATCGATCGCGCTGCGCATCGATTCCGCCTAGGCAAGCCTGAGCGTCAAGATCCAACCCCACGTTTTTGCCACCGATGAGGCCTTGGAAGCAGGGGTGCCCAGGCTGGCCGTGTGGCTCGCTCGTTGCTAACGATCGACGATCGTGTTGTTTATCACGCTGCCTAACAAGTCCGTCTAGGCAAGCCTGAGCGTCGATATCCAACCCCACGTCTACCGCCTCGAGGGCCTGCGATGAAGCACTTCGCATGCTCGAAATCCCCCAAATAATTTGGCCCTCACGTAGCATGCATCATCGTTTGCTTCGTCGCCCTCAACATCGAGCTTGTCTAGCCACATCCCAGCTAATTATCCCATGATTATTCTCACTTCGTTGCCCACATTTTTTCCACCGATGAGGCCTTGGCAGCAGGGGTGCCCAGGCTGGCCGTGTGGCTCGCTCGTTACTAACGGTCGATGATCGTGTTGTTGATCGCGCTGCACAACGAGTCCGCCTAGGCAAACCTGAGCGTCGATATCGAACCCCACGTCTGCCGCCTCGAGGGCCTGCGACGAAGCACTCCGCATGATTGAAATCCCCCCAACAATTTGGCCCTCACGTAGCATGCATCATCGTTAGCTTTGCTGCCCACACCATCGAGCTTGTCTAGCCATATCCCAGCTCATTATCCCACCATTATTCTCGATTCGTTGCCCACGTTTTTCGCACCGATGAGGCCTTGGCAGTAGGGGGTCCTAAGTTAGCCGTGTGGCTCGCTCATTGCTAACGGCCGACGATAGTGTTGTCGATCATGCTGCACAACGAGTCCACCTAAGCAAGCCTGAGATAAAGCACTCCGTATGCTCGAAATCCCCCCAACAAATTGGCCCTCACGTAGCATGCATTATAGTTAGCTTTGCCGCCCACAACATCGAACTTGTCTAGCCACATCCCAGCTCATTATCCTACAATTATTCTCGCTTCGTTGCCCACGTTTTTCCCACCGATGAGGCCTTGGCTGTAGGGGTGCCCAAGCTGGCCGTGTGGCTCGCTCATTGCTAACAGCCAACGATCGTGACGTCGATCACGCTGCACAATGAGTTCGCCTAGACAAGCCTGAGCGTCGAGATCCAACTCCACGTCTGCCCCCTCAAGGGACTGCGACGAAGCACTCCGCATGCTTGAAATCCCCCCAATGATTTGGCCCTTGCGTAGCATGCATCATCGTTAGATTCGCCGCCCACACCATCGAGCTTGTCTAGCCACATTCCAGCTCATTATCCTACGATTATTCTCGTTTCGTTGTGCACGTTTTTCCCACCGATGAGGCCTTGGTAGCAAGGGTGCCCAGGCTGGCCGTGTGGCTCGCTCATTGCTAACGGCTAACGATTGTGTCATCGATTGCGTGCGCAACGAGTCCGCCTAGGCAAGCCTGAGTGTCGAGATCAAACCCCACGTCTACCACCTCGAGGGCCTGCGACGAAGCACTCCGAAAGCTCGAAATCCCCCCAACTATTTAGCCCTCACGTACAATGCCTCATCGTTAGCTTCGCCGCTCACACCATCGAGCTTGTCTAGCCACATCCCAGCTTATTATCCCATGATTTTTCTCGCTTCGTTGCCCATGTTTTTACCATCAATGAGGCCTTGGCAGCAGGGGTGCCCAGGCTAGCAGTGTGGCTCGCTCGTTGCTAAAGGCCGACGATCGTGTCGTCGATCACCCTGCACAACGAGTCCACCTATGCTAGCCTGAGTGTCGAGATCCAACCGTACGTCTGCCGCCTCGAGGGCCTGCGACGAAGCACTCTGCATGCCCGAAATCCCCCCAACAATTTGGCCCTCACGTGGCATGCATCATTGTTAGCTTTACCGCCCACAACATCGAGCTTGTCTAGCCATATCCCAGCTTATTATCCTACGATTATTCTTGCTTCGTTGCCCACGTTTTTTCCACCAATGAGGCTTGGCAGCATGGGTGAGAAAGCTGGCCGTGTGACTCGCTCATTGCTAACGGCCAACTATCGTGTCGTCGATCGCGCTGCAGAACGAGTCCGCCTGGGCAAGCCTGAGCGTCAAGATCCAACCTCACGTCTGCCGCCTCGAGGGCCTGCGACGAAGCACTCCGCATGCTCGAAATCCCCCCAATTAGCATTGCCGCCCACAACATCCAGCTTGTCTAGCCACATCCCAGCTCATTATCCTACAATTATTCTTGCTTCGTTACCCACGTTTTTCCCATCGATGAGGCCTTGGCTGTAGGGGTGCCCAAGCTGGCCGTGTGGCTCGCTCGTTGCTAACAGCCAACGATCGTGACGTCGATCACGCTGCACAACGAGTCTGCCTAGGCAAGCCTGAGCATCGAGATCCAACCCCACGTCTGCCGCCTTGATGGCCTATAACAAAGCACTCCGCATGCACGAAATCCCCCCAACGATTTGGCCCACACGTAGCTTCCATCATCGTTAGCTTCGCCGCCCACACCATCAAGCTTGTCTAGCCAAATCCCAGCTCATTATCCCATGATTATTCTCGCTTCCTTGCCCACGTTTTTGCCACCGATAAGGCCTTGGCAGCAGGGGTGCCCAGGCTGGCCGTGTGGCTCGGTCGTTGCTAACGGCTGACGATCTTGTTGTTTATCGCGTTGCCCAACGAGTCCGCCTAGGCAAGCCTGAGTGTCGATATCCAACCCCACATCTGCCGCCTCGAGGACCTGCGACAAAACACTCCGCATGCTTCAAATCCCCCCAATAATTTGGCCCTCACGTAGCATGCATCATCGTTAGCTTCGTCGCCCACACCATCGAGCTTCTCTAGCCACATTCCAGCTCATTATCCTCCAATTATTCTCGCTTCATTGCCCACGTTTTTTCCACCGATGAGGCCTTGGCAGCAAGGGTACCCAGGCTGGCCGTGTGGCTCGCTCATTGCTAACGGTCAACGATCGTGTCATCGATCGCGCTGCGCATCGATTCCGCCTAGGCAAGCCTGAGCGTCAAGATCCAACCCCACGTTTTTGCCACCGATGAGGCCTTGGAAGCAGGGGTGCCCAGGCTGGCCGTGTGGCTCGCTCGTTGCTAACGGTCGACGATCGTGTTGTTGATCACGCTGCCTAACAAGTCCGTCTAGGCAAGCCTGAGCGTCGATATCCAACCCCACGTCTACCGCCTCGAGGGCCTGCGATGAAGCACTTCGCATGCTCGAAATCCCCCAAATAATTTGGCCCTCACGTAGCATGCATCATCGTTTGCTTCGTCGCCCTCAACATCGAGCTTGTCTAGCCACATCCCAGCTAATTATCCCATGATTATTCTCACTTCGTTGCCCACATTTTTCCCACCGATGAGGCCTTGGCAGCAGGGGTGCCCAGGCTGGCCGTGTGGCTCGCTCGTTGCTAACGGTCGACGATCGTGTTGTTGATCGTGCTGCCCAACGAGTCCGCCTAGGCAATCCTGAGCGTCGATATCGAACCCCACGTCTGCCGCCTCGAGGGCCTGCGACGAAGCACTCCGCATGATCGAAATCCCCCCAACAATTTGGCCCTCACGTAGCATGCATCATCGTTAGCTTTGCTGCCCACACCATCGATCTTGTCTAGCCATATCCCAGCTCATTATCCCACCATTATTCTCGGTTCGTTGCCCACGTTTTTCGCATCGATGAGGCCTTGGCAGTAGGGGGTCCCAAGTTAGCCGTGTGGCTCGCTCGTTGCTAACGGCCGACGATAGTGTTGTCGATCATGCTGCACAACGAGTCCACCGAAGCAAGCCTGAGATGAAGCACTCCGTATGCTCGAAATCCCCCCAACAATTTGGCCCTCACGTAGCATGCATTATAGTTTGCTTTGCCGCCCACAACATCGAACTTGTCTAGCCACATCCCAGCTCATTATCCTACAATTATTCTCGCTTCGTTGCCCACGTTTTTCCCACCGATGAGGCCTTGGCTGTAGGGGTGCCCAAGCTGGCCGTGTGGCTCGCTCATTGCTAACGGCCAACGATCGTGACGTCGATCACGCTGCACAATGAGTTCGCCTAGACAAGCCTGAGCGTCGAGATCCAACTCCACGTCTGCCCCCTCAAGGGACTGCGACGAAGCACTCCGCATGCTCGAAATCCCTCCAATGATTTGGCCCTTGCGTAGCATGCATCATCGTTAGATTCGCCGCCCACACCATCGAGCTTGTCTAGCCACATCCCAGCTCATTATCCAATGATTATTCTCGTTTCGTTACCCATATTTTTGCCACCAATGAGGCGTTGGCAGCAGGGGTGCCCAGCCTGGCCGTGTGGCTCGCTCGTTGCTAACAGTCGACGATCGTGTCGTCGATCGCGCTGCGCAATGAGTCAGCCTAGGCAGGCCTGAGCATCGAGATCCAACCCCACGTCTGCCGCCTTGAGAGCCTACGACAAAGCACTCCACATGCACGAAATCCCCCCAACGATTTGGCCCTCACGTAGCTTGCATCATCATTAGCTTCGTCGCCCACACCATCGAGCTTGTCTAGCCACATCCCAGCTCATTATCCCATGATTATTCTTGCTTTGTTGCCCACGTTTTTGCCACCAATGAGGCCTTGGAAGCAGGGGTGCCCTGGCTGGCCGTGTGGCTCGCTCGGTGCTAACTGCCAACGATCATGTCATTGATCATGTTGCCCAACGAGTTCGCCTAGGCAAGCCTGAGTGTCGATTTCCAACCCCATGTCTATCGCCTCGAGGGCCTGCGACGAAGCACTCCGCATGCTCGAAATCCCCCCAACGATTTGGCCCTCACGTAGCTTGCATCATCGTTAGCTTCGCCGCTCACACTATCGAGCCTGTCTAGCCATATCCCAGCTCATTATCCCATGATTATTCTCACTTCATTGCCCACGTTTTTGCCACAGATGAGGCCTTGGAAGCAGGGGTGCCCTGGCTGGCCGTGTGGCTCGCTCGTTGCTAACGG
The DNA here is from genome assembly GCA_021397835.1 of Moringa oleifera. Classification (NCBI taxonomy): domain Eukaryota; kingdom Viridiplantae; phylum Streptophyta; class Magnoliopsida; order Brassicales; family Moringaceae; genus Moringa; species Moringa oleifera. Next base: position 66,440 of record JAJFZO010000593.1, read on the forward strand.
CCGACGAACGTTTCGTTGATCGTGTTGCCCAACGAGTCCGCCTAGGCAAGCCTGAGCGTCAAAATCCAACCCCACGTCTATCGCCTCGAGGGCCTGCGACGAAGCACTCTGCTGTCTCGAAATCCCCCCAACAACTTGGTCCTCACGTAGCATGCATCATCGTTAGCTTCGCCGCCCACACCATCGAGCTGTTCTGGCCATATCCCAGCTCATTATCCCACCTTCATTCTCGCTTCGTTGCCCACGTTTTTCCCATCAATGAGGCCTTGGCAGCAGGGGTGCCCAGGCTGGTAGTGTGGGTCGTTCGTTGCTAACGGCCGATGATCGTGTCGTCGATCACGCTGCACAACGAGTCCACCTAGGCAAGCCAGAGCATCGAGATCTAACCCTACGTCTGCCCCCTCAAGGGCCTGCGACGAAGCACTCCGAAAGCTCCAAATCCCCCCAATGATTTGGCCCTCGCGTAGCATGCATCATCGTTAGCTTCGCCGCCCACACCATCGAGCTTTTCTAGCCACATCCCAGCTTATTATCCCACGATTATTCTCGCTTCTTTGCGCACATTTTTCCCACCGATGAGGCCTTGGCAGTAGGGGTGCCCAGGCTGGAAGTGTGGCTCGCTCGTTGCTAACGGTCGATGATCGTGTCGTCGGTCACACTGCACAACGAGTCCACATAGGCAAGCCTGAGCGTCGAGATCCAACCCTACGTCTGCCGCCTCGAGGGCCTGTGACGAAGCACTCTGCGTGCCCGAAATCCCCCCAATAATTTGGCCCTCAAGTAGCGTGCATCATTGTTAGCTTTGCCGCCCACAACATCGAGCTTGTCTAGCCATATCCCAGCTTATTATCCTACAATTATTCTTGCTTTGTTGCCCACGTTTTTCCCACTGATGAGGCCTTGGCAGCAGGGGTGCGATGGCTGGCCATGTGACTCGCTCATTGCTAACGGCCAACGATCATGTCATCGATCGCACTACACAACGAGTCCTCCTAGGCAAGCCTGAGCGTCGAGATCCTACCCCATGTCTGCCGCCTCGAGGGCCTGCGATGAAGCACTCCGCATGCTTGAAATCCCCACAACAATTTCACACTCACGTAGCATGCATCATCGTTAGTTTGCCCACACTAGTGAGCTTGTCTAGCCACATCCAAGCACATTATCCCACGATTATTCTCGCTTTATTGCCCACGTTTTTCCCACCGATGAGGCCTTGGCAGCAGGGGTGCCTTGGCTGGCCGTGTGGCTCGCTCGTTGCTAATGGTCGACGATCGTGTTATTGATCGCGCTGCCCAACAATTTTGCCTAGGCAAGCCTGGGTGTCTATATCTAACCCCACGTCTGCCGCCTCGAGGGCCTGCGATGAAGCACTCCGCATGCTCGAAATCCCCCCAACAATTTGGCGCTCACGTAGCATGCATCATCGTTAGCTTCGTCGCCCACACCATCGAGCATGTCTAGCCACATCCCAGCTCATTATCCCACGATTATTCTCGCTTCGTTGCCCACGTTTTTCCCACCGATGAGGCCTTAGCAGTACGGCTGCCCAGGTTGGCCGTGTGGCTCGCTCGTTGCTAATGGCCAACGATCGTATCGTCGATCGCACTGTGCAACGAGTCCGCCTAGGCAAGCCTGAGTGTCGAGATCCAACCCCACGTCTGCCGCCTCAAGGGCCTACGACGAAGCACTCCGTATTCTCGAAATCCCCCCAACGATTTGGCCCTCACGTAGCTTGCATCATCGTTAGCTTCGCCGCCCACACCATCGAGCTTGTCTAGCCATATCCCAGCTCATTATCCCATGATTATTCTCGCTTCGTTGCCCACATTTTTGCCACCGATGAGGCCTCGGCAGTAGGGGTGCCCAGGCTAGCCGTGTGGCTCGCTCGTTGCTAACGGTTGACGATCGTGTTGTTGATAGCGCTGCTTAACGAGTCCGCCTAAGCAAGCCTGAGCGTCGATATCCAGCCCCATGTTTGCCGCCTCGAGGGCCTGCGAGGAAGCACTCCGCATGCTCGAAATCCCCCCAACAATTTGGCCCTCACGTAGCATGCATCATCGTTAGCTTCGTCGCCCACACCATCGAGCTTGTCTTGCCATATCCCAGCTCATTATCCCACGATTATTCTCGCTTCGTTGCCCACGTTTTTCCCACCTATGAGGCCTTGGCAGCAGGGGTGCCCAGGCTGGCAGTGTGGCTCGCTCGTTGCTAACGGCCGACGATCGTGTCGTCGATCACACTGCACAACGAGTCCACATAGGCAAGCCTGAGCGTCGAGATCCAACCCTACGTCTGCCGCCTCGAGGGCCTATGACGAAGCACTCTGCGTGCCCGAAATCCCCCCAATAATTTGGTCCTCACGTAGCATGCATCATTGTTAGCTTTGCCGCCCATACCATCGAGCTTGTCTAGCCACATCCCAGCTCATTATCCCATGATTATTCTCGCTTCGTTGCCCACATTTTTGCAACCGATGAGGCCTCGACAGCAGGGGTGCCCAGGCTAGCCGTGTGGCTCGCTCGTTGCTAACGGTTGACGATCGTGTTGTTGATAGCGCTGCCCAACGAGTCTGCCTAGGCAAGCCTGAGCGTCGATATCCAGCCCCACGTTTGCCGCCTCGAGGGCCTGCGAGGAAGCACTCCGCATGCTCGAAATCCCCCAAATAATTTGGCCCTCACGTAGCATGCATCATCGTTAGCTTCGCCGCCCACACCATCGAGCTTGTCTAGCCAAATCCTAACTCATTATCCCACGATTATTCTCGCTTCATTGCCCTCGTTTTTCCCACCGATGAGGCCTTGGCAGTAGGGGTGCCCAGGCTGGCAGTGTGGCTCGCTCGTTGCTAACGGTCGACGATCGTGTCGCCGATCGCGCTGCACAACAAGTCCGCCTAGGCAAGCCTAAGCATCGAGATCCAACCCCACGTCCGCCGCCTCGAGAGCCTAGGACGAAGCACTCCGCATGCTCGAAATCCCCCCAACAATTTTGGCCTCATGTAGCATGCATCATCGTTAGCTTCGTCGCCCACACCATCGAGCTTGTCTAGCCATACCCCAGCTCATTATCCCATGATTATTCTCGCTTCGTTGCCCACGTTTTTCCCACCGATGAGGCCTTGGCAGCAGGGGTGCCCAGGCTGGCAGTGTGGCTCGCTCGTTGCTAACGACCGACGATCATGTCGTCGATCACACTGCACAACGAGTCCACATAAGCAAGCCTGAGCGTCGAGATCCAACCCTACGTCTGCCGCCTTGAGGGCCTGTGATGAAGCACTCTGCGTGCCCGAAATCCCCCCAATAATTTTGCCCTCACGTAGCATGCATCATTGTTAGCTTTGCCGCCCACAACATCGAGCTTGTCTAGCCATATCCCAGCTTGTTATCCCACAATTATTCTTGCTTTGTTGCCCATATTTTTCCCACTGATGAGGCCTTGGCAGCAGGGGTGCGATGGCTGGCCGTGTGACTCGCTCATTGCTAATGACCAACGATCATGTCATCGATCGCACTGCGCAACGAGTCCTCCTAGGCAAGCTTGAGGGTCGAGATCCAACCCCATGTCTGCCGCCTCGATGGCCTGCGATGAAGCACTCCGCATGCTTGAAATCCCCACAACAATTTCACCCTCACGTAGCATGCATCATCGTTAGTTTGCCCACACCAGTGAGCTTGTCTAGCCACATCTAAGCTCATTATCCCACGATTATTCTCGCTTTATTGCCCACGTTTTTCCCACCGATGAGGCCTTGGCAGCAGGGGTGCCCTGGCTGGCCGTGTGGCTCGCTCATTGCTAACGGTCGACGATCGTGTTATTGATCGCGCTGCCCAACGATTCCGCCTAGGCAAGCCTGGGTGTCTATATCCAACCCCACATCTGCCGGCTCGAGGGCCTGCGATGAAGCACTCCGTATGCTCGAAATCCCCCCAACAATTTGGCGCTCACATAGCATGCATCATCGTTAGCTTCGTCGCCCACACCATCGAGCATGTCTAGCCACATCCCAGCTCATTATCCCACGATTATTCTCGCTTCGATGCCCACGTTTTTCCCACCGATGAGGCCTTAGCAGTACGGCTGCCCAGGTTGGTCGTGTGGCTCGCTCGTTGCTAATGGCCGACGATCGTATCGTCGATCGCGCTGTGCAACGAGTCCGCCTAGGCAAGCCTGAGCGTCGAGATCCAACCCCACGTCTGCCGCCTCGAGGGCCTACGACGAAGCACTCCGTATTCTCGAAATCCCCCCAACGATTTGGCCCTCACGTAGCTTGCATCATCGTTAGCTTCGCCGCCCACACCATCGAGCTTGTCTAGCCACATCCCAGCTCATTATCCCATGATTATTCTCGCTTCGTTGCCCACATTTTTGCCACCGATGAGGCCTCGGCAGCAGGGGTGCCCAGGCTAGCCGTGTGGCTCGCTCGTTGCTAACGGTTGACGATCGTGTTGTTGATAGCGCTGCCCAACGAGTCCGCCTAGGCAAGCCTGAGCGTCGATATCCAGCCCCACGTTTGTCGCCTCGAGGGCCTGCGAGGAAGCACTACGCATGCTCGAAATCCCCCCAACAATTTGGCCCTCACGTAGCATGCATCATCGTTAGCTTCGCCGCCCACACCATCGAGCTTGTCTAGCCAAATCCTAACTCATTATCCCACGATTATTCTCACTTCATTGCCCTCGTTTTTCCCACCGATGCGGCCTTGGCAGTAGGGGTGCCCAGGCTGGCAGTGTGGCTCGCTCCTTGCTAACGGTCGACGATCGTGTCGCAGATCGCGCTGCACAACGAGTCCGCCTAGGCAAGCCTAAGCATCGAGATCCAACCACACGTCCGCCGCCTCGAGAGCCTAGGACGAAGCATTCCGCATGCTCGAAATCCCCCCAATAATTTTGGCCTCATGTAGCATGCATCATCGTTAGCTTCGCCGCCCACACCATCGAGCTTGTCTAGCCATATCCCAGCTCATTATCCCATGATTATTCTCGCTTCGTTGCCCACGTTTTTCCCACCTATGAGGCCTTGGCAGCAGGGGTGCCCAGGCTGGCAGTGTGGCTTGCTCGTTGCTAACGGCCGACGATCGTGTCGTTGATCGCGCTGCGCAACCAGTCCACCTAGGCAAGCCTGAGCGTCGAGATCCAACCCCACGTCTGCCGCCTCGAGGGCCTGCGACGAAGCACTCAGCATGCTCGAAATCCCCCTAACAATTTGGCCTTCACGTAGCATGCATCATCGTTAGCTTCGTCGCCCACACCATCGAGCTTGTCAAGCCACATCCCAGCTCATTATCCCACGATTATTCTCGCTTCGTTGCCCTCGTTTTTCCCACCGATGAGGCCTTGGCAGTAGGGGTGCCCAGGCTGGCCGTGTGGCTCACTCGTTGCTAACGGTCGACGATCGTGTCGTCGATGTGCTGCGCAACGAGTCCTCCTAAGCAAGCCTGGGCTTCGGGATCCAGCCCAGCGTCCGTCGCCTCAAAGGCCTGCGATGAAGCACTCCGCATGCTCGAAATCCCCCCTGCGATTTGGCCCTCGCGTAGCATGCATCATCGTTAGCTTCGCCACCCACACCGTCGAGTTTGTCTAGCCACATCCCAGCTATTTATCCCACAATCTCTCTCATTTTGTTGCCTATGTTTTTCCCACCGATGAGGCCTTGGCCTCAGGGGTGTCACGCCTTGCCCAGGCTGGACGTGTTTCTCGCTCGTTGCTAATGGCCGACGATCGTGTCGCCGATCGTGCTGCACAACGAGTCCGCCTAGGCAAGCCTAAGCGTCGGGATCCAACCCCACATCCGCCGCCTCGAGGGCCTGCAACAAAGCACTCCGCATGCTCGAAATTCCCCCAGCGATTTGGCCTTCGCGTAGCATGCATCATCGTTAGCTTCGCCGCCCACACCGTCGAGTTTGTCTAGCCACATCCCAGCTCATTATCCCACGATTTCTCTCGTTTCGTTTCTCACGTTTTTTCTACCGATGAGGCCTTGGCAGCAGGGGTGTCACGCCTTGCCCAGGCTGGCCCTGTGTCTCACTCGTTGCTAACGGCCGACGATCGTGTCGTCGATGTGCTGCGCAATGAGTCCTCCTAAGCAAGCCTGGGCTTCGGGATCCAGCCCAGCGTCCGTCGCCTCAAAGGCCTGCGATGAAGCACTCCGCATGCTCGAAATCCCCCCTGCGATTTGGCCCTCGCGTAGCATGCATCATCGTTAGCTTCGCCACCCACACCGTCGAGTTTGTCTAGCCACATCCCAGCTATTTATCCCACAATCTCTCTCATTTTGTTGCCTATGTTTTTCCCACCGATGAGGCCTTGGCCTCAGGGGTGTCACGCCTTGTCCAGGCTGGACGTGTTTCTCGCTCGTTGCTAATGGCCGACGATCGTGTCGCCGATCGCGCTGCGCAACGAGTCCGCCTAGGCAAGCCTAAGCATCGGGATCCAACCCCATGTCCGCCGCCTTGAGGGCCTGCGACAAAGCACTCCGCATGCTCGAAATCCCCCCAGCGATTTTGCCCTGGCGTAGCATGCATCATTGTCAGCTTCACCGCCCACATCGTCGAGCTTGTGTAGCCACATCCCAACTCATTATCCCACGATTTTTCTCATTTCATTGCCCATAATTTAGCGGATTTCGTTTGCCATGTTTTCCCCACTCCGTTGGCTACTGATCGGGCATCCCACACTCTTCGGCCGACGTCGCCGGCTGCCTGCCTGCCGGTGGTGGTGGCCGCCACAGCTACGCACCACCGGTTGGATGGGCAAGGCAGCAAGCCGCCCTGCCCATGCCATGCGCGTTGGGTTGCCCAAGCCCAGCTCCTGCCCACGTGGGATGGGCAGAGGGGAGGCACGCATGGCCTATTGGCACCCAGTAAGCTTGGTGACCACCTCCCCCCTAAAGAGTCTTAAATGAAATTTCACTCCCGGCAGGAGGAAACATCAATATGTCTAAGCCGTCATAATTGGTCTAAAAATTTATTTACTTGGAATTTTGAGCTGAAATTTTGTACAAGAATGGAGAATAATCATATCTACCACTAGAAAAAATTTCAGAATTTTCTGGGCACCAAATTTTTTTTTAATGAATTTTCTACAGCCGAAAATTGAAAAAATCATCAAAAATAGCCCGTGAGTCGAAATGATCCCAAACTTCAGGGGCAGACTCCACATGAATTACACAAATTATTTGAGTCATTCTAGGGCATATTCCATGATGAAAAGACGATCAATTCATAACAATTTCGCAACTGGGCATTTTGGCCAGCAGGCTGGGGCAACTATGGCTCTGCCTGGCCCATGGTGCATGCTGGCTGCCCTGTCCAGCGCACCTCCAGCCACCCCATGGAAGCCCTCAGGGTCCAACAGAGCCAGGGGCCACGGCCAAGGCCAGCTTGCCCATGAAATCAACGCCCACAACATGTGCTGAGCCTCACAACGTGCTTGCGGCTGGCTCGCGTGGGGTGCCCCTGGCAAGGCTGGCACTGTGCCTGTTGGCGACTGCTGTGGCACCCCTGGCTCGCACGCTGGGCAGTCAGTCGAGCGGCAGCGACGAGGGGGGTGGCTAGCGATGGGCACCCGTGGCCTGGCTGGCGGGCCCACCGCTGCCGCACACTGGGCGAGCAGCCCATGCCGTGCCTGCTGGGGGCTGCCTGGGCGGGCCACCCGTGCCCAGGGTCCGTGCGACGCGGCCCCCCTGGCTCACACGCTGGGAAGTCAGTCGAGGGGTAGAGACGTGGGGGCTGGCTCGCGATGGGCACCCGCGACCTGGCTGGCGTGCCCACCGCTGTGGCACGCTGGGTGAGCAGCCCAAGCCGTGCCTTCTGGGGGCGGCCTGGGCGTGCCACCCATGCACAAGGTCCGTGCGACGCGGCCTCCCTGGCTCGCACGATGGGCAATCAGTCGAGGGGCAGGGACGTGGGGGCAGGCTCGCGATGGGCGCCCGTGGCCTGGCTGGCGCCCCTACCGTTGCCGCACGCTGGGCGAGCAGCCAATGCCGTGCCGGTTGGGGGCTGCCTCGGCATGCCTGCCCTGCCCAAGGTCAGTGCGATGCAGCTCCCCTGGCTCGCTCGCTGGGCACTAAGTCGAGGGACAAGGACGAAGGGCCTGGCTCGCGCCCCCACCTCCACCGCAAGCTGGGCACTTGGCCCATGCCGTGCCTACTGGGGGCTGCTGGAGCATGCCTCCCGTGACCAGGGTCCATGCGACACAGCACCCCTGGCTCGCTCACTAAGCACTAAGTCGAGGGACAGGGACGAAGAGGCTCGCTCGTGATGGGCGCCCGTGGCTTGGCTGGCGCGCCCACCTCTACCGCACACTAGGCATTTGGCCCATGTCGTGCCTGTTGGGGGCTGCTGGGGTATGCCTTTTGTGCCTAGGGTCCGTGTGACGCGGCTCCCCTGGCTCACTCGCTGGGCACTTAGTCGATGGATAGGGACGAGGGGGCTGGCTCGCGATGGGCGCCTTTGGCCTAGCTGGCGCGCCCACTACTGCCGCACGCAGGGCACTTGGCCCATGCTGTGCTTGCTGGGGGCTACCGGGGCATGCCTCCCGTGCCCAAGGTCCATGCGATGCGGCTCC
>JAJFZO010000593.1:87500-98842 GCA_021397835.1 Moringa oleifera
AGGCCTTGGCAGCAGGGGTGTCACAACATGCCCAGGCTGGCCGTGTGGCTCGCTCATTGCTAACGGCCGACGATTGTGTCATCGATCGCGCTGTACAACAAGTTTGCTTCTAGGCAAGCCTGAGCGTCTAGATCTAACCCCGCGTCCGCCGCCTCGAGGGCCTGCGACAAAGCACTCCGCATTCTCGAAATCCCCCCAACGATTTGGCCCTCACGTAGCATGCATCATCGTCAGCTTCACCGCCCACACCATCGAGCTTGTCTAGCCACATCCCAGCTCATTATCCCACGATTATTCTCGCTTTGTTGCCCACGTTTTTCCCATCGATGAGGCCTTGGCAGCACGGGTGCCCAGGCTGGCCGTGTGGCTCGCTCATTGCTAACGGCCGACGATTGTGTCGTCGATCGCGCTGCGCAACGAGTTCGCCTAGGCAAGCCTGTGCGTCGAGATCTAACCCCACGTCTGCCGCCTTGAGGGCCTGCGATGAAGCACTCCGCATGCTCGAAATCCCCCCAACGATTTGGCCCTCACATAGCATGCATCATCGTTAGCTTCGCCACCCACATCATCAAGCTTGTCTAGCCAAATCCCAGCTCATTATCCCGCGATTATTCTCGCTTCTTTGCCCACGTTTTTCCCACCGATGAGCCCTTGGCAGCAGGGGTGCCCAGGCTGTCCGTGTGGCTCGCGCGTTGCTAACGGTCGACGATCGTGTCGTTGATCGCGCTGCGCAATGAGTTCGCCTAAGCAAGCCTGAGTGCCGAGATCCAACCCCACGTCTGCCACCTCGAGGGTCTGCGACGAAGCACTCCGCATGCTCAAAATCCCCCCAACGATGCGGCCCTCACGTAGCTTGCATCATCGTTAGCTTCACCGCCCACACCATTGAGCTTGTCCAGCCACATCCCAGCTCATTATCCCACGATTATTCTCGCTTCGTTGCCCACGTTTTTCCCACCGATGAGGCCTTGGCATCAAGGGTGCCCAGGCTGGCCGTGTGGCTCGCTCATTGTTAACGGCCAACGATCATGTTGTCGATCGCGTTGCGCAATGAGTGTGCCTAGGCTAGCCTGAACGTCGAGATCCACCCTGCGTCCGCCGCCTCGAGGGCCTGCGACGAAGCACTCCGCATGCTCGAAATCCCCCCAGCGATTTGGCCATCCCGTAGCATGCATCATCGTTAGCTTCGCCACCCACACCGTCGAGTTTGTTTAGCCACATCCCAGCTCATTGTCCCAAAATTTCTCTCGTTTTGTTGCCCACGTTTTTCCCACCGATGAGGCCTTGGAAGCAGGGGTACCCAGGCTGGCCGTGTGGCTCGCTCATTGCTAACGGCCGACGATTATGTCGTCGATCGTGCTGTGCAACGAGCTTGCCTAGGCCAGCCTGGGCATCAGGATCCAGCCCTGCGTCCACCACCTCGAGGGCCTGCGACGAAGCACTCCGCATGCTCGAAATCCCCCCAGCGATTTGGCCATCACGTAGCATGCATCATCGTTAGCTTCGCCGCCCACACCGTCAAGTTTGTCTAGCCACATCCCAGCTCATTGTCCCAAAATTTCTCTCATTTCGTTGCCCACATTTCTTCCACCGATGTGGCCTTGGCTCGTTGCTAACGACCGACGATCATGTCACCGATCGCGCTGCGCAATGAGTCCGCCTAGGCAAGCCTGAGCGTCGGGATCCAACCCCACGTTCGTTGCCTCGAGGGCCTGTGATGAAGCACTCCGCATGCTCGAAATCCCCTCAGCGATTTGGCCCTCGCGTAGCATGCATCATCGTTAGCTTCGCCGCCCACACCGTCGATCTTGTGTAGCCACATCCCAGCTCATTATGCCATGATTTTTCTCATTTCATTGCCCACAATTTAGAGGATTTCGTTTCCCACATTTTCCCCACTCAGTTGGCTACTGATTGGGCATCCCACACTCTTCGACGTCGTCGGCTGCCTGCCTGCCGACAGTGGTGGCCGCCACAGCCACGCACCACTGGCTGGATGGGCAAGGCAGCAAGCCGCCCTGCCCATGCCATGCGCGTTGGGTTGCCCAAGCCCAGCGCCTGCCCACGTGGGATGGGCAGGGGGAGAGGCACGCATGGCCTGTTGGCACCCAACAAGCTAGGTGACCACCTCCCCCCTAAAAGAGTCTTAAATGAAATTTCACTCCTAGCAGGAGGAAACATCAAAATGTCTGAGCCGTCATAATGGGTCTAAAAAATTATTTACCCAGAATTTTGAGCTGAAATTTTTTACCTAAATAAAGAATAATCATATCTACCACTAAAAAAAATTTCAGAATTTTGAGGGCACTAAATTTTTTTAATGAATTTTCTACAGCCAAAAATTGAAAAAATCATCAAAAATAGTCCGTGAGTCGAAATGATCCCAAACTTCAGGGGCGGACTCCTTATGAATTACACGAATTATTTGAGTCATTTTGGGACCAATTCCATGATGAAAAGATGGTCAATTCACAACAATTTTGCAACTGGGCATTACGGCCAACAGGCTAGGGCAGCTGTGCCTCTGCTTGGCCCATGGTGCATGCTGGCTGCCCTGTCCAGCGCACCTCTAGCAAACCCATGGCAGCCCTTAGGGTCCACCAGAGCCAGGAGCCACACCCAAGGCCAGCTCACCCATGAAATGAACGCCCAAGGCTAGCGCCATGCCTACTGGAGACTACTGTGGCACCCCTGGCTCGCACACTGGGTAGTCAGTCAAGGGGCAGGGACGTGGGGGCTGGCCCGCGATGGGCACCCGTGGCCTGGCTGGTGCGCCCACCGCTGCCGAACGCTGGGCGAATAGCCCATGTTGTGCCTGCTGCGGGCTGCCTGGGCGTGCCACCCATGCCCAGGGTCCGTGCAACGCGGCACCCCTGGCTTGCATGCTGGGCAGTTAGTCGAGGGGCAGGGATGAGGGGACTGGCTCGCCATGTCGCTCGCGGCCTGGCTGGCGCGCCCACCGTTGTCGCATGCTGGGCGCGCACCCATGCCGTGCCTGCTGGGGGCTGCCTGGCCATGAAACCCATGCCCAGGGTCCGTGCGACGCGGCCCCCCTGGCCCGCTCGCTGGGCACTAAGTCGAGGGACAGGGATTAGGGGGCTGGCTCGCGATGGGCGCCTGCGGCCTGGTAGGCACGCCCACCGCTGCCACACGCTGGGCGAGCAGCCCATGCCGTGCCTGCTGGGGGCAGCCTTGGTGTGCCACCCGTGCCCAGGGTCCATGCGACGCGGCTCCCATGGCTCGCTCGATGGGCACTACATCGAGGGACAGGGACGTAGGGCCTGGCTCGCGATAGGCACCGGCGGCTTGGCTGGCGCGCCCACCGCTGCTGCACGCTTGTCGAGTACCCCATGCCGTTCCTTCTGGGGGCTACCTGGGTGTGCCACCCCGTGCCCAGGGTCCATGAGACGCGGCACCCCTGGCTCGCACGCTGGGCAGTCAGTCGAGGGGCAGGGACGAGGGGGCTGGCTCGCGATGGGCGCCCGCGGCCTGGCTGGCACGCTCACCGCTGCCGTACGCTAGGCGAGCAGCCCATCCCTTGCCTGCTGGGAGCTGCCTGGGCGTGCCACCCATGCCTAGGTTCCATGTGACTAGGCCCCCCTGGCTCGCTCGCTGGGCACAAAGTCGAGGGACAGGGACGTGGAGGCTGGCTTGTGATGGGCGCCCGCTGCCTGGCTGGCGCGCCGCGGCCTGGCTGGCACGCCCACCGCTGCCACACGCTAGGCAAGCAGCCCATGCCGAGCCTGCTGGGGGCTGCTTGGGCGTTCCACCTGTCCCCTGGGTCCGTGCAATGCGGCCGCCCTGGCTCGCTCGCTGGGCACTTAGTCGAGGGACAGGGACGTGGGGGCTGGCTCGCGATGGGCGCCCGCGGCCTGGCTGGCGCGCCCAACGCTGCAGCACGCTGGGCGATTAGCCCATGCTGTGCCTGCTGGGGGCTGCCTGGGTGTGCAACCTTTGCCCAGGGTCCGTGCGATGCGGCACCCCTGGCTCGCACGCTGGGTAATCAGTCGAGGGGCAGGGACGAGGGGGCTAGCTCGGGATGGGCGCCTGCGGCCTGGCTGCAGCGCCCACCGCTGCTGCACGCTGGGTAAGGAGCCCATGCCGTGCCCTCTTGGGGATGCCTAGGCGTGCTACCCGTGCCCAAGGTCTGTGAAACGTGGCACCCCTGGCTCGCACGCTCGGCAGTCAGTCGAGGCGCAGTGACGAGGGAGCTGGCTCGCGATGGGCGCCCGCAGCCTGGTTGGCGCACCCACCGCTGCCGCACGCTGGGCGAGCAGCCCATGCCGTGCCTGCTGGGGGCTGCCTGGGCATGCCACCCGTGCCCAGGGTCTGTGCGACGCGGCACCCCTGGCTCGCACGCTGTGCAATCAGTCGAGGGGCAGGGACGAGGGGGCTAGCTCGCGATGGGCGCCCGTGGCTTGGTTGGCGCACCCACCGCTGCCGCACACTGGGTGAGAAGCCCATGCCACGCCTGCTGGGGGCTGCCTGGGCGTGCCACCCATGCCCAGGGTCCGTGCGACATGGCCCCCCTGGCATGCTTACTGGGCACTACATCGACGGACAGGGACGTGGGGGCTGGCTCACGATGGGCGCAGACAGCTTGGTTGGCGCGCCCACCATTGCCGCACACTGGGTGAGAAGCCCATGCCGTGCCTGCTGGGGGCTGCCTGGGCGTGCCACCCATGCCCAGAGTCCGTGCGACGCGGCACCCCTGGCTCGCACGCTGGGCAATCAGTCCATGGCCAGGGACGAGGGGGCTGGCTCGCGATGGGCGCACGAGGCCTGGCTGGCACGCCCACCACTGCCGCACGCTGGGCGAGTAGCCCATGTCGTGCCTGCTGGGGGCTGCCTGGGCGTGCCACCCGTGCCCAGGGTCCATCCGATGTGGCCCCCCTGGCTTGCTCGCTGGGCACAACATCGAGGGACAGGGACGTAGGGGCTGGCTCGCGATTGGCGCCCGCGGCCTGGCTGGCGCACACACCGCTGCCGCACGCTGGGCGAGCAGCCCATGCCGTGCCTGCTGGGGGCTGCCTGGGCGTGCCACTCGTGCCGAGGTTCCATGCAATACGGCCCCCCTGGGTCGCTCTCTCGGCACTACGTCGAGGGACAGGGACGTGAGTGCTGGCTCGCGATGGGCGCCCGCGGCCTGGCTGACGCTCCCACCGCTGCCCCACGCTGGGTGAGCAGCCCATGCCATGCCTGCTGGGGGCTGCCTGGGAGTGCCACCAATGCCCAGGGTCCGTGCAACGTGGCAGCCCTGGCTCTCACGCTGGGCAATCAGTCGAGGGGCAGGGACGAGGGGGCTGGCTCGCGATGGGCTCCCGCGGCCTGGCTGGCGCACCGACCGCTGCCACACGCTGGGCGAGTAACCCATGCCTTGCCTGCTGGGGTCTGCCTGGGCGTGCAACCCATGCCCAGGGTCCATGCGACGCGGCCCCCATGGCTCGCTCGATGCGCACTACCTCGAGGGACAGGGACGTAGGGCCTGGCTCACGATGGGTGCCCGCGGCCTTGCTGGCGCGCCCACCGCTGCCTTTCGCTGGGCGAGTACCCCATGCCGCTCCTGCTGGGGGCTGCCTGGGCATGCCACCCATGCCCAGGGTCCATGCAACGCGGCACCCCTTGCTCGCACGCTGGACAGTCAGTCGAGGTACAGGGACCAGGGGGCTGGCTCGCGATGGGGCCCACGGCCTGGCTGGCGCGCTCACCGCTGCCGCACGCTGGGCGAGCAGCCAATGCCTTGCCTGCTGGGGGCTTACTGGGCATGCCACCCGAGCCCTGGTTCCATGCGACGTGGCCCCCCTGGCTCGCTCGCTGGGCACTTAGTCGAAGGACAGGGACGAGGGGGCTGGCTCGCAATGGGTGCCTGTGGCCTGGCTGGCACACCCCTCCTCTGCCACACGCTGGGCACTTGGCCTATGTTGTGCCTGCTGGGGGCTGCCTGGGCTTGCCTCTCGTTTCCTGAGTCCATGCGATGCGGCTCCCCTGGCTCGCTCGCTGGGAACTTAGTCAAGGGACAGGGATGAGGGGGCGGTCTCGCCATGGGCGCCTGTGGCCTGGCTGGCGCGCCCACCGCTGCCGAACGCTGGGCACTTTGCCCTTGCTGTACTTGCTGGGGGCTGCCTGGGCATGCCTCCCGTGCCCACGGTCCATGCCACGTGGCTCCCCTGGCTCGCTCCCTGGGCACTTAGTCGAGGGACAGGGATGAGGGGGATGGCTCGCGATGGGTGCTTGTGGCCTGGCTAGCACGCCCACCGCTTCCGCACGCTGGGCAGTTGGCCCATGACGTGCCTGCTGCGGGCTGCCGGGGCATGCCTTCCATGCCCAGTGTCCATGCAACGTGGTTCCCCTGTCTTGCTCGCTGGGCACTTAGTCGAGGGAGAGGGATGAGGGCGCTGGCTCGCGTTGGGCGCCTGTGGCCTCGCTGGCACGCCCACCGCTGCCGCACGCTGGGCACTTGGCCCATGCCGTGCCTGCTGGGGGCTACCTTGGCATGCCTCCCGTGCCAAGGGTCCATGCGACGTGGCACCCCTGGCTCGCTCACTGGGCACTTAGTCGAGGCAGAGGTACGAGGGGGCTGGCTCGTGATGGGCGCCTGTGGCCTTGCTGGCGCGCCCTCCTCTGCCACATGCTGGGCACTTGGCCCATGCCGTGCCTGCTGGGGGCTGACTGGGCATGCCTCCCATTCCCAGGGTCCATGCGACGCGGCTCCCCTGGCTCACTCGCTGGGCACTTAGTCGACGGACAGGGACGAGGGGGCTGGCTCGCGATGGGCGCCAGTGGCCTTGCTGGTGCGCCCTCCTCTGCCGCACGCTGGGCACTTGGCCCATGTTGTGCCTGCTGGGGGCTGCTGGGGCATTCCTCCCGTGCCTAGGGTCTGTGCGATGCAGCTCCCCTGGCTCGCTCGCTGGCCACTTAGTCAAGGGGCAGGGACGAGGGGGCTGGCTCGCGATGGGCTCCTGTGGCCAGGCTGGCGCGTCCACCGCTGCCGCATGCTCGGCACTTGGCCCAAGCCGTGCCTGCTTGGGGCTGCCAGGGCATGCCTCCCATACCTAGGGTCCATGCGACACGGCTGTCCTGGCTCGCTCGCTGGGCACATAGTCGAGGGACAGGAACGAGGGGACTAGCTCGCGATGGGCGCCTGTGGCCTCGCTGGCACGCCCACCGCTGCGTCACGCTGGGCACTTGGCCCATGCCGTGCCTGCTGGGGGCTGCCAGAGCATGCCTCCCGTGCCCAGGTCCGTGCAACGCAGCTCACCTGGCTCGCTCGCTGGGCAATTAGTCGAGGGACCGTGACGAGGGGGCCGGCTCGTGATGGGCGGCTGTGGCCTGGCTGGCGCGCCCTCCTCTGCCGCTCGCTGGGCACTTGGCCTATGCCGTGACTACTGGCGGCTGCCTGGGCTTGCCTCTCATTTCCTGAGTCCATGCGATGCGGCTCCCCTGGCTCGCTCGCTGGGAACTTAGTCGAGGGACAGGGATGAGGGGGCGGTCTCGCGATGGGCGCTTGTGGCCTGGCTGGCGCACCCACCGCTTCCGCACGCTGGGCACTTGGCCCATGCCATGCCTGCTGGGGGCTGAGTGGGCATGCCTCCTGTGTGCAGGATCCATGCGACGCGGCTCCCCTGGCTCGCTCGCTGGCCACTTAGTCGAGGGGCAGGGACGAGGGGGCTGGCTCGCGATGGGCGCCTGTGGCCAGGCTGGCGCATCCACCGCTGCCGCATGCTCGGCACTTGGCCCAAGCCATGCCTGCTTGGGGCTGCCAGGGCATGCCTCTCATACCTAGGGTCCATGCGACACGGCTGTCCTGGCTCGCTCGCTGGGCACATAGTTGAGGGACAGGAACGAGGGGACTGGCTCGCGATGGGCGCCTGTGGCCTCGCTGGCACGCCCACCGCTGCGTCACGCTGGGCAATTGGCCCATGCCGTGCCTGCTGGGGGCTGCCGGGGCATGCCTCCCGTGCCCGGGGTACGTGCAACGCAGCTCAGCTGGCTCGCTCGCTGGGCAATTAGTCGAGGGACAGGAACGAGGGGGCTGGCTCGCGATGGGCGCCTGTGGCCTTGCTGGCGCGCCTTCCCCTGCCGCATGCTGGGCACTTGGCCCATGCTGTACCTGCTGGGGGCTGACTGGGCATGCCTCCCCGTGCCCAGGTTCCATGCGACGCGGCTCCCCTGGCTCGCTCGCTGGGCAATTAGTCGAGGGACAGGGACGAGGGGGCTGGCTCGTGATGGGCGCCTGTGGCCTGGCTGGCGCGCCCTCCTCTGCCGCTCGCTGGGCACTTGGCCTATGCCGTGCCTACTGGGCGCTGCCTGGGCTTGCCTCTCGTTTCCTGAGTCCATGCGATGCGGCTCCCCTGGCTCGCTCGCTGGGAACTTAGTCGAGGGACAGGGATGAGGGGGGGGTCTCGCCATGGGCGCCTGTGGCCTGGCTGGCGCGCCCACCACTGCCGAACGCTGGGCACTTTGCCCTTGCTGTACTTGCTGGGGGCTGCCTGGGCATGCCTCCCGTGCCCACGGTCCATGCCACGTGGCTCCCCTGGCTCGCTCCCTGGGCACTTAGCCGAGGGACAGGGACGAGAGGGATGGCTCGCGATGGGTGCTTGTGGCCTGGCTAGCGCGCCCACCGCTTCCGCACGCTGGGCAGTTGGCCCATGACGTGCCTGCTGCGGGCTGCCGGGGCACGCCTTCCATGCCCAGTGTCCATGCAACGTGGTTCCCCTGTCTTGCTCGCTGGGCACTTAGTCGAGGGAGAGGGATGAGGGCGCTGGCTCGCGTTGGGTGCCTGTGGCCTCGCTGGCACGCCCACCGCTGCCGCACGCTGGGCACTTGGCCCATGCCATGCCTGCTGGGGGCTGCTGGGGTATGCCTCCCGTTCCCAGGGTCCATCCGACACGGCTCCCCTGGCTCGCTCGCTGGGCAGTTAGTCCAGAGACAGGGACGAGGGGGCTGGCTCGCGATGGGTGCTTGTGGCCTAGCTGGCGCGCCCACCGCTGCCACACACTGGGCACTTGGCCCATGCCGTGCCTGTTCGAGGCTGCCGGGGAATGCCTCCCGTGCTCAAGGTCCGTGCGACGCGGGTCCCCTGGCTCGCTCGTTGGGCACTTAGTCCAGAGACAGGGACGAGGGGGCTGGCTTGCGATGGGCGCTTGTGGCCTGGCTGGCGCGCCCACTGCTGCCACACGCTGGGCACTTGGCCCATGCCGTGCCTGCTGGGGGCTGCCTGGGCATGCCACCCATGCCCAGGGTCTGTGCGATGCGGCTCCCCTCACTCGCTCGATGGGCACTTAGTTGAGGGACAGGGACGAGGGGGCTGGCTCGCGCTGGGCGCCTGTGGCCTGGCTGTCGCGCCCACCGCTGCTGAACGCTGGGCACTTGGCCCTTGCCGTACCTGCTGGGGGCTGCCTGGGCATGCCTCCCATACCCAGGGTCCATGCCACGCGGCTCCCCTGGCTCGCTCGCTGGGCACTTAGTCGAGGGACAGGGACGAGGGGGCTGGCTCGCGATGGGCGCCTGTGGCCTGGCTATCGCGCCCACTGCTTCCGCATGCTGGGCACTTGGCCCATGCCATGCCTGCTTGGGGCTGCCTGGGCATGCCTCCCATGTCCAGGGTCCATGCGATGTGGCTCCCCTGCCTAGCTCGCTGGGCACTTAGTCGAGGGACAGGGACGAGGTGGCTGGCTCGTGATGGGCGCCTGTGGCCTGGCTGGCGCGCCCTCCTCTGCCGCTCGCTGGGCACTTGGCCTATGCCGTGCCTACTGGGCGCTGCCTGGGCTTGCCTCTCGTTTCCTGAGTCCATGCGATGCGGCTCCCCTGGCTCACTCGCTGGGAACTTAGTCGAGGGACAGGGATGAGGGGGCGGTCTCGCGATGGGCGCCTGTGGCCTGGCTGGCGCACCCACCGCTTCCGCACGCTGGGCACTTGGCCCATGCCATGCCTGCTGGGGGCTGAGTGGGCATGCCTCCTGTGTGCAGGATCCATGCGACGCGGCTCCCCTGGCTCGCTCGCTGGCCACTTAGTCGAGGGGCAGGGACGAGGGGGCTGGCTCGCGATGGGCGCCTGTGGCCAGGCTGGCGCATCCACCGCTGCCGCATGCTCGGCACTTGGCCCAAGCCATGCCTGCTTGGGGCTGCCAGGGCATGCCTCTCATACCTAGGGTCCATGCGACACGGCTGTCCTGGCTCGCTCGCTGGGCACATAGTTGAGGGACAGGAACGAGGGGACTGGCTCGCGATGGGCGCCTGTGGCCTCGCTGGCACGCCCACCGCTGCGTCACGCTGGGCAATTGGCCCATGCCGTGCCTGCTGGGGGCTGCCGGGGCATGCCTCCCGTGCCCGGGGTACGTGCAACGCAGCTCAGCTGGCTCGCTCGCTGGGCAATTAGTCGAGGGACAGGAACGAGGGGGCTGGCTCGCGATGGGCGCCTGTGGCCTTGCTGGCGCGCCTTCCCCTGCCGCATGCTGGGCACTTGGCCCATGCTGTACCTGCTGGGGGCTGACTGGGCATGCCTCCCCGTGCCCAGGTTCCATGCGACGCGGCTCCCCTGGCTCGCTCGCTGGGCAATTAGTCGAGGGACAGGGACGAGGGGGCTGGCTCGTGATGGGCGCCTGTGGCCTGGCTGGCGCGCCCTCCTCTGCCGCTCGCTGGGCACTTGGCCTATGCCGTGCCTACTGGGCGCTGCCTGGGCTTGCCTCTCGTTTCCTGAGTCCATGCGATGCGGCTCCCCTGGCTCGCTCGCTGGGAACTTAGTCGAGGGACAGGGATGAGGGGGCGGTCTCGCAATGGGCGCCTGTGGCCTGGCTGGCGCACCCACCGTTTCCGCATGCTGGGCACTTGGCCCATGCCGTACCTGCTGGGGGCTGAGTGGGCATGCCTCCTGTGCCCAGGGTCCATGCGACGCGGCTCCCCTGGCTCGCTCGCTGGCCACTTAGTCGAGGGGCAGGGATGAGGGGCCTGGCTCGCGATGGGCGCCCTTGGCCTCGCTGGCACGCCCACCGCTGCCTCACTCTGGGCACTTGGCCTATGCAGTGCCTGCTGGGGGCCGCGGGGGCATGCCTCCTGTGCCCAGGGTCCTTGCGACGCATCTCCCCTGGCTCGCTTGCTGGGCACTTAGTCGAGGGACAGGGACGAGGGGGCTGGCTCGCGATGGGCGCCTGTGGCCTGGCTGGCGCGCCCACCGCTGCCGAACGCTGGGCACTTTGCCCTTGCTGTACTTGCTGGGGGCTGCCTGGGCATGCCTCCCGTGCCCACGGTCCATGCCACGTGGCTCCCCTGGCTCGCTCCCTGGGCACTTAGTCGAGGGACAGGGACGAGGGGGATGGCTCGCGATGGGTGCTTGTGGCCTGGCTA
>JAJFZO010000085.1:0-2500 GCA_021397835.1 Moringa oleifera
GTCGAGGGACAGGGACGTGGGGGCTGGATGGCAAGCCCAACCGCTACTGCACGCTGGGCGAGCAGCCCATGCAGTGCCTGCTGGGGGCTGCCTGGGCCTGCCACCCATGCCCGGGGTCCTTGCGACGCGGCCCCCCTGTCTCGCTCGCTGGGCACTTAGTCGAGGGACAGGGACGTCGGGGCTGGATGGCGTGCCCAGCGCTGCCGCAAGCTGGGCGAGCAGCCCATGCTGTGCCTGCTGGGGGCTGCCTGGGCCTGCCACCCGTGCCCAGGGTCCGTGCGACGCTGCACCCCTGGCTCACACGCTGAGCAGTCAGTCGAGACGCAGGGACAAGGGGGCTGGATCACGATGGGCGCCCGCGGCCTGGCTGGCGCGCCCACCGCTGCCGCACGCTTGGCGAGCATCCCATGCCGTGCATGCTGGGGGCTTCCCGGGTGTGCCACCCGTGCCCAGGGTCCATACGACGCAGCACCCCTGGCTCGCACGCTGGGCAGTCTGTCGAGGGGCAGGGACTCGGGGGCTGGGTCGCGATGGGCGCCCGCGGCCTGGATGGCGCGCCCACCGCTGCCGCACGCTGGGCGAGGAGACCATGCCGTGCCTGCTTGGGGCTGCCTGGGCCTGCCACCCGTGCCCGGGGTCCTTGTGACGCGGCCCCCCTGGCTCGCTCGCTGGGCACTTAGTCGAGGGACAGGGACGTGGGGGCTGGATGGCGTGCCCACCGCTGCCGCACGATGGGCGAGCAGCCCATGCCGTGCCTGCTGGGGGCTGCCTGGGCCTGCCACCCGTGCCCAGGGTCTGTGCGATGCTGCTCCCCTGGTTCACATGCTGGGCAGTCAGTCGAGGGGCAGGGACGAGGGGGCTGGCTCACGATGGGCGCCCGCGGCCTGGCTGGCGCGTCCACCGCTGCCGTACGCTTGGCGAGCATCCCATGCCGTGCCTGCTGGGGGCTTCCTGGATGTGCCACCCGTGCCCAGGGTCCGTGCGACGCAGCTCCCCTTGCTCACACGCTGGGCACTGAGTCTAGGGACAGGGACGTGGGGGCTGGCTCGCGATTCGCGCCCGTGGCCGTGCTGGCGGGCCCACCGCTGCCGCACGCTGGGCAAGCAGCCCATGCCGTGCCAGCTGGGGGCTGCCCAGGAATGCCACCTGTGCCCAGGGTCCATGCACGCAGCACCCCTGGCTCGCACACTGGGCAGTCAGTCGAGGGGCGGGGACCAGGGGGCTGGCTTGTGATGGGCTCCCGTGGCCAGGCTGGCGCGTCCACCGCTGCCGCACGCTGGGCGAGCAGCCCATGCCATGCCTACTGGGGGCTGCCTGGGCGTGCCCGGGCGTGATACCCGCACCCAGGGTCTGTGCGACGCAGCAACCCTGGCTCGCATGCTGGGCAGTCAGTTGAGGGGCATGGACGAGTGGGCTGGCTCGTGATGTGCACTAGCGGCCTGGCTGGCGTGCCCAGCGCTGCCGCATGCTGGGTGAGCATCCCATGCCGTGCCTGCTGGGGGCTGCCCGGGCGTGCAATCCGTGCCCAGGGTTCGTGTGACGCTGCACCCCTGGCTCCCACGCTGGGCAGTCAGTCGAGGGGCAGGGACGAGGGGGCTGGCTCGCGATGGGCGCCCGCGGCCTTGCTGGCGCACCCACAGCGGCCAGACGCTGGGCTAGCAGCCCATGTCGTGCCTGCTGGGGGCTTCCTGGGTGTGCCACCCATGCCCAGGGTCCGTGCAATGCGGTACCCCTGATTGGCATGCTGGGCAGTCAGTCGAGGGGCAGGGACGAGGGGGCTGGCTCGCGATGGGCGCCCGCGGCCTGGCTGGCGCGCCCATAGCGGCCGCACGCTGGGCGAGCAGCGCATGCCGTGCCTGCTGGGGGCTGCGTGGGCGTGACACCCGTGCCCAGGGTCAGTGCGATGTGGCCCCCCTGGCATGCTCGCTGGGCATTACGTTGAGGGACAGCGACGTGGGGGCTGGCTCGCGATGGGCACCTGCGGCCTGGCTTGTGCGCCCACCGCTGCCGCACGCTGGGCGAGCAGCCCATGCCATGCCTACTGGGGGCTGCCTGGGCGTGCCACCCGTGCCTAGGGTCAGTGCGATGCGGCACCCCTGGCTCGCACTTGGTCGAATTTCTTCACTTTGACATTCAGAGCACTGGGCAGAAATCACATTGCGTGAGCAACCGCAGGGACCATCGCAATGCTGTGTTTTAATTAAACAATCGGATTCCCCTCGTCCGTACCAGTTCTGTGTTGGCTGTTCGACGCCTGGGGAAGGCCCCCGAAGGAACCGTTCCCAGTCCATCCCCCGGCCAGCGTGTGGCGACCCGCTCTCGTCGCGGGAGCAGCTCGAGCAATCCACTGACAGCCGATAGGTTCGAGACTGGGACCCCCGTGCCCAGCCCTCAGAGCCAATCCTTTTCCCGAGGTTACGGATCCATTTTGCTGACTTCCCTTGCCTACATTGTTCCATCGACCTGAGGCTGTTCACCGTGGAGACCTGATGCAGTTATG
>JAJFZO010000085.1:7500-15000 GCA_021397835.1 Moringa oleifera
TGATTTTTCTCATTTTGTTGCCCAAATTTTTCCCACCGATGAGGCCTTGGCAGCAGGGGTGTCACGCCTTGCCCAGGCTGGCCGTGTGGCTCGCTCATTGCTAACGGTCGATGATCGTGTCATCAATCGCGCTGCACAACGAGTCCGCCTAGGCAAGCCTGAGCGTCGGGATCCAGCCCTACATCCACCACCTTGAGGGACTGCGATGAAGCACTCCGCATGCTCAAAATCCCCCCAGCGATTTGGCCCTCGCGTAGCATGCATCATCGTTAGCTTCGCCGCCCACACCGTCGAGTTTGTCTAGCCACATCCCAGCTCATTATCCCACAATTTCTCTCATTTCGTTGCCCACATTTTTCCCACCGATGAGGCCTTGGGAGCAGGGGTGTCACGCCTTGCCCAGGCTGGCTGTGTGGCTTGCTTGTTGCTAACGGCCGACGATCATGTCACCGATCGCGCTACGCAACGCGTCCGCCTAGGTAAGCCTGGGCGTCGGGATCCAGCCCCGCATCCACCGCCTTGAGGGCCTGCAATGAATCCCTCCGCATGCTCGAAATCCCCCCAATGATTTGGCCCTCGCGTAGCATGCTTCATCGTTAGCTTCGCCGCCCACACTGTCGAGCTTATGTAGCCACATCCCAGCTCGTTATCCCACGATTTTTCTCATTTTGTTGCCCACAATTTAGCGGATTTCGTTTTCCCCACTCCGTTGGCTACTGATCGGGCATCCCACACTCTTCGGCCGATGTCACTGGCCGCTTGCCTGCCGGCGGTGGTGGCCGCCACAGCCACGCACCACCGGCTGGATGGGGAAGGCAGCAAGCCGCCCTGCCCATGCCGTGCCTACTGGGGGCCACCTGGGCGTGCCACCCTGGCCCAGGGTCCGTATGACGCGGCCCCTCTGGCTCACACGCTAGGGACTACGTTGAGGGACAGGGACGTGGGGGTTGGCTCGCGATGGGCACCCGCGGCCTGGCTGGCACGCCCACCGCTGCCGCACGCTGGGCGAGCAGCCCATGCCTTGCCTGCTGAGGGCTGCTTTTCATGCCACCCATGGCCAGGGTCCATGCGACGCGGCCCCCCTGGCTCGCTCACTGGGCACTACGTCGAGGGACAAGGACGAAGGGGCTTGCTTGCGATGGGGGCCCGCGGCCTGGCTGGCGAGCCCACCGCTGCCGCACACTGGCTGAGCAGCCCATGCCATGCCTGCTGGGGGCTGCCTGGGAATGCCACCTGTGCCCTGGGCCCGTGCGACGCGCCACCTCTTGCTCGCATGCTGGGCAGTCAGTCGAGGGGCAGGGACGAGGGGGCTGGCTCGCGATGGGCGCCCGCGGCCGGGCTGGCGCGACCACCTCTGCCGCACACTGGGCGAGCAGCCCATGCCGTGCCTGCTGGGGACTGCCTGGGTGTGCCACCCGTGCCCAGGGTCCATGCGACGCGGCCCCCCTGGCTCACTCACTGGGCACTTAGTCGAGGGACAGGGACGTGTGGGCTGGCTCGCGATGGGCGCCCGCGGCCTGGCTGGCGCGCCAACCGCTGCCACACACTGGGCAAGCAGCCCATTCCATGCCTGCTGGCGGCTGCCTGGGCATGCCACCTGTCCCCAGGGTCCATGCGACGCGGCCTCCCTGGCTCGCTCGATGGGCACTTAGTCAAGGGACAGGGACGTGGGGGCTGGCTCGCGATGGGCGCCCGCGGCCTGGCTGGCGCGTCCAACGCTGCCACACGCTGGGCGAGCAGCCCATGCTATGCCTGCTGTGGGCTGCCTGGGTGTGCCACCCATGCCCAGGGTCCATGCAATGCGGCACCCCCGGCTCGCACGCTGGGCAGCAAGTCGAGGGGCAGGGACGAGGTGGCTGGCTCGCGATGGGCGCCCGCGGCCTGGCTGGCGCGCCCACCGCTGCCGTACGATGGGCAAGCAGCCCATGCCGTGCCTGCTGGGGGCTGCTTGGGGGTGCCAATCGTGGCCAGGGTCCATGCAACGCGGCCCCCCTGGCTCGCTCGCTGGGCACTTAGTCGAGGGACAGGGACGAGGGGGCTGGCTCGCGATTGGCACTTGTGGCCTGGCTGGCGCGACCACTGCTGCCGCACGCTGGGTGAGCAGCCCAAGTCGTGCCTGCTGGGGGCTGCCTGGGCGTGCCACCCGTGCCCAGGGTCCATGCGGCACGGCCCCCCTGGCTCGCTCACTGGGCACTTAGTCGAGGGACAGGGATGTGGGGGCTGGCTCGCGATGGGCGCCCGCGGCCTGGCTGGCGCGCCAACCGCTGCCACACGCTGGGCAAGCAGCCCATGCCATGCCTGCTGGCAGTTGCCTGGGCGTGCCACCTATCCCCAGGGTCCATGCGACATGGCCCCCCTGGCTCGCTCGCTGGGCACTTACTCGAGGGACAGGGACGTGGGGGCTGAATCGTGATAGGCGCCCGCGGCCTGGCTGGCATGCCCAATGCTGCCGCACGCTGGGCGAGAAGCCCATGCCATGCCTGCTGTGGGCTGCCTGGCTGTGCCACCCATGCCCAGGGTCCGTGCGATGCGGCACCCCTGGCTCACACGCTGGGCAGCCAGTCGAGGGGCAGAGATGAGGTGGCTGGCTCGCGATGGGCGCCCGCGGCCTGGCTGGCGCGCCCACCGTTGCCGCACTCTGGGCAAGCAGCCTATGCCGTGCCTGCTGGGGGCTGCTTGGGGGTGCCAGCCATGCCCAGGGTCCATGCAACGCGGCCACCCTGGCTTGCTCGCTGGGCACTTAGTCAAGGGACAGGGACGAGGGGGCTGGCTCGCGATTGGCGCCTGTGGCCTGGCTGGCGCGCCCTCCTCTGCCGCACGCTGGGCACTTGGCCCATGCCGTGCCTGCTGGGGGCTGCCAGGTCATGCCTTCCATGCCCAGAGTCCGTGCGACACGGCTCCCCTGGCTCGCTCACTGGGCACTAAGCCGAGAGACAGGGACGAGGGGGCTGGCTGGCAATGGGCGCCCGTGGCCTGGCTGGCGCGCTCACCTCTACCGCACGCTCGGTACTTGGCTGATGCCATGCCTGCTGGGGGATGCTGAGGCTTGCCTCCCATGCCCAGGGTCCATGCAACACGGTGCCTCTGGCAAGCTCACTGCAAACTTAGTCGGGGGACAGGGACGAGGGGGCTGGCTCGCGATGGGCGGCCGTGGCCTTGTTGGCGCGCCCACCGCTGCTGCACGCTGGGCACTTGACCCATGCTGTGCACACTGGGGACTGTCTGGGCATGCCTCCCATGCCCAGGATCTGTGCGACACGGCTCCCCTGGCTCGCATTCTGGGCACTTAGTCGAGGGACAGGGACGAGGGGGCTGGCTCGCGATGGGCGCCTGTGGCCTGGCTGGCGCGCCCTCCTCTGCTGCACGCTGGGCCCTTCAGCCATGCCATGCCTGCTGGGGGCCGCCTGGGCACACCTCTCATGCCTAGGGTCCGTGGAACGCAGCTCCCCTGGCTCGCTCGCTGGGCACTTAGTCGAGGGACAGGGACATGGGGGCTGGTTCACGATGGGCGCCCGCGGCCTGGCTAGCGCGCCCACCGCTGCCGCACACTGGGCAAGCAGCCCATGCCTTGCCTGCTGGGGGCTGCTTGGGGGTGCCAACCGTGCCCAGGGCCCGTGCAATGTGGCCCCCCTGGCTCCCTCGCTGGGCACTTAGTTGAGGGACAGGGACGAGGGGGCTGGCTCGCGATTGGCGCCTGTGGCCTGGCTGGCGCGCCCTCCTCTGCCGCACGCTGGGAACTTGGCCAATGCCATGGCTGCTGGGGACTGCCAGGGCATGCCTCCCGTTCCCAGATTCCGTGTGGTGTGGCTCCCCTGGCTCGCTCGCTGGGCAGTAAGACGAGGGACAGGGACGAGAGGGCTGGCTCGCGATGGGCGCCCGTGGCCTGGCTGGCGCGCTCACCTCTACCGCACGCTGGGCACTTGGCCAATGCCTTGCCTGCTGGGGGATGCTGGGTTTGCCTCCCGTGCCCAGGGTCCATGCGACGCGGCACCCCTGGCTCGCTCACTGGGAACTTAGTCGAGGGACAGGGACGAGGGGGCTGGCTCGCGATGGGCGCCCGTGGCCTGGCTGGCGCGCCCACTGCTGCCGCACGCTGGGCACTTGGCCCATGCCGTGCATACTGGGGGCTGTCTGGGCATGCCTCCCATGCCCAGGACCTGTGCAACACGGCTCCCCTGGCTCGCTCGCTGGGCACTTAGTCGAGGGACAGGGACGAGCGGGCTGGCTCGCGATGGGCACCTGTTTCCTGGCTGGCGCGCCCTCCTCTGCTGCACGCTGGGCGCTTTGCCCATGCCAAGGCTGCTGGGGGCAGCCTGGGCATGCCTTCCATTCCCAGGGTCTTTGCGACGCGGCTCCCCCGGCTAGCTCGCTGGGCACTTAGTCGAGGGACAGGGACGTGGGGGCTGGTTCACGATCGGCACCCGTGGCCTTGCTGGCGCGCCCACCGCTGCCGCACGCTGGGCGAGCAGCCCATGCCGTACCTGCTGGGGGCTGCCTGGGCATGCCAACCGTGCCCAGGGTCCATGTGATGTGGCCCCCCTGGCTCACTTGCTGGGCACTTAGTCGAGGGACAGGGACGAGGGGGCTGGCTCATGATGGGCGCCTGTGGCCTGGCTGGCGCGCCCTCCTCTGCCGCACGCTGGGCACTTGGCCCATGCTGTGCCTGCTTGGGGCTTCCTGGGCATGCCTCCCATGCCCAGAGTCCTTATGACATCGCTCCCCTGGCTCGCTCGCTGGGTACTAAGCCGAGGGACAGGGACGAGGGGGCTGGCTCGCGATGGGCGCCCGTGGCCTGGCTGGCGCGTCCACCTCTACCCCACGCTGGGCACTTGGCCCATGCCGTGCTTGAGGGGGGATGCCGGAGCATGCCTCCCGTGCCCAGGGTCCATGCGGCGTGGCACCCCTGGCTCGCTCACTGGGAACTTAGTCGAGGGACAGGGACGAGGGGGCTGGCTCGCGATGGGCGCCCGTGGCCTGGCTGGCGCGCCCACTGCTGCCGCACGCTGGGCACTTGGCCCATGCCGTGCATACTGGGGGCTGTCTGGGCATGCCTCCCATGCCCAGGATCTGTGCAACACGGCTCCCCTGGCTCGCTCGCTGGGCACTTAGTCGAGGGACAGGGACGAGGGGGCTGGCTCGCGATGGGCGCCTGTGGCCTGGCTGGCGCGCCCTCCTCTGCCGCACGCTGGGCACTTGGCCCATGCTGTGCCTGCTTGGGGCTTCCTGGGCATGCCTCCCATGCCCAGAGTCCTTGCCGCATGGCTCCCCTGGCTCGCTCGCTGGGTACTAAGCCGAGGGACAGGGACGAGGGGGCTGGCTCGCGATGGGCGCCCGTGGCCTGGCTGGCGCGTCCACCTCTACCCCACGCTGGGCACTTGGCCCATGCCGTGCTTGAGGGGGGATGCAGGAGCATGCCTCCCATGCCCAGGGTCCATGCGGCGTGGCACCCCTGGCTCGCTCACTGGGCACTTAGTCGAGGGACAGGGATGAGGGGGCTGGCTCGCGATGGGCGCCCGTGGCCTGGCTGGCGCGCCCACTGCTGCCGCGCGCTGGGCACTTGGTCAATTCCGTGCATACTGTGGGCTTCCTGGGCATGCCTCCCGTGCCAAGGATCAGTGCGTCCTGGCTCCCGTGGCTCACTCGCTGGGCACTTAGTCGAGGGACAGGGACGAGGGGGCTGGCTCGCGATGGGCGCCTGTGGCCTGGCTGGCGCGTCCTCCTCTGCCGCACGCTGGGCTCTTGGCCCATGCCGTGCCTGCTGGGGGCTGCCTGGGCAAGCCTCCCATGCCCAGGGTCCATGCGACGCAGCTCCCCCGGCTCGCTCGCTGGGCACTTAGTCGAGTGACAGGGATGAGGGGGCTGGCTCGCGATGGGCGCCTGTGCCCTGGCTGGCGTGCCCACAGCTGCCGAACGCTGGGCACTTGGCCCATGCCGTGCCTGCTGGGGGCTGGCTTGGCATGCCTCTCGTGCCCAGGGTCCATGCGACGTGGCTCACCTGGCTTGCTCGCTGGGCACTTAGTCAAGGGACAGGGACGAGGGGGCTGGCTAGCGATAGGCGCATGTGGCCTCACTGGCGCGCCCACCGCTGCCGCACGCTGGGCACTTGGCCCATGCCGTGCGTACTGGGGGCTGTCTGGGCATGCCTCCCATGCCCAGGATCTGTGCGACACAGCTCCCCTGGCTCGCTCACTGGGCACTTAGTCGAGGGACAGGGACGAGGGGGCTGGCTCGCGATGGGCGCCTGTGGCCTGGCTGGCGCGCCCTCCTCTGCTGCACGCTGGGCGCTTCGCCCATGCCATGCCTGCTGGGGGCAGTCTGGGCATGCCTCCCTTGCCCAGGGTCCATGTGACGCAGCTCCCCCGGCTCGCTCGCTGGGCACTTAGTCGAGCGACAGGGACGTGGGGGCTGGTTCAACATGGGCGCCCGCGGCCTTGCTGGCGCGCCCACCGCTGCCGCACGCTGGGAGAGCAGCCCATGCCGTGCCTGCTGGGGGCTGTCTGGGCATGCCAACCGTTCCCAGGGTCCGTGCGATGTGGCCCCCCTGGCTCGCTTGCTGGGCACTCAGTCGAGGGACAGGGACGAGGGGGCTGGCTCGCGATGGGCGCCTGTGGCCTGGCTGGCGCGCCCTCCTCTGCCGCATGCTGGGCACTTGGCCCATGCTGTGGCTGCTCGGGGCTTCCTGGGCATGCCTCCCATGCCCAGAGTCCCTGCTGGGGGCTCCCCTGGCTCGCTCGCTGTGTACTAAGCCGAGGGACAGGGACGAGGGGGCTGGTTGGCAATGGGCGCCCGTGGCCTGGCCGGCGCGCCCACCTCTACCCCACGCTGGGCACTTGGCCCATGCCGTGCTTGTGGGGGGATGCCGGGGCATGCCTCCCGTGCCCAGGGTCCATGCGGCATGGCACCTCTGGCTCGCTCACTGGGCACTTAGTCGAGGGACAGGGACGAGGGGGCTGGCTCGCGATGGGCGCCCGTGGCCTGGCTGGCGTGCCCACCGCTGCCGCACGCAGGGCACTTGGCCAATGCCGTGCATACTGTGGGCTTCCTGGGCATGCCTCCCGTGCCAAGGATCTGTGCATCCTGGCTCCCCTGGCTCACTCGCTGGGCACTTAGTCAAGGGACAGGGACGAGGGGGCTGGCTCGCGATAGGCGCCTGTGGCCTGGCTGGCGCGTCCTCTTCTGCCGCACGCTGGGCACTTGGCCCATGCCGTGCCTGCTGGGGGCTGCCTGCGCATGCCTTCCATGCCCAGGTTCCATGCGACATGGCTCCCCCGGCTCGCTCGCTGGGCACTTAGTCGAGGGACAGGGACGAGGGGGCTGGCTCGCGATGGGCGCCTGTGGCCTTGCTGGCGTTCCCACCGCTGCCGGACAAAGGGCACTTGGACCATGCCGTGCCTGCTGGGGCCTGCCGGGGCATGCCTCCCATGCCCAGGGTCCATGCGACACTGCTCCCCTGGCTCACTGGCTGGGCACTTAGTCGAGGGACAGGGACGAGGGGGCTGG
>JAJFZO010000085.1:22500-45000 GCA_021397835.1 Moringa oleifera
CATTATTCTCGCTTCGTTGCCCACGTTTTTCCCACTGATGAGGCCTTGGCAGCAGGGGTGCCCAGGCTGGCCATGTAGCTCACTCGTTGCTAACTGCCGACGATCGTGTCATCGATCGCGCTGCGCAACGAGTTCACCTAGGCAAGCCTGAGCGTCGAGATCCAACCCTACGTCTGCCACCTCGAGGGCCTGCGACGAAGCACTCCGCATGCTTGAAATCCCCCCAATGATTTGGCCCTCATGTAGCATGCATCATCATTAGCTTCGCCGCCCACACCATCGAGCTTGTCTAGCCACATCCCAGCTCATTATCCCACAATTATTCTCGCTTTGTTGCCCACGTTTTTCCCACCGATGAGGCCTTGGCAGCAGAGGTGCCCAGGCTGGCCGTGTGGCTCGCTCATTGCTAACGACTGACGATCGTGTCGTCAATCGCGCTGCGCAACGAGTCTGCCTAGGCAAGCCTGAGCGTCGGGATCCAGCCCCACGTCACAGCCACAACCACGCACCACCGGCTGGATGGGCAAGGCAGCAAGCTGCCCTGCCCATGCCATGCACGCTGGGTTGCCCAAGCACAGTGCCTGCCCATGTGGGATGGGCAGGGGGGGAGGCACGCATGGCCTGTTGGCACCCGGCTAGCTAGGTGACCACCTCCCTCCTAAAGAGTCTTAAATGAAATTTCACTCTCGGCAGGAGGAAACATCAATATGTCTGAGCTGTCATAATGGGTCTAAAAAATTATTTACTTGGAATTTTGAGCTGAAATTTTGTACATAAATGGAGAATAATCGTATCTACCAACAGGAAAAATTACAGAATTTTCTGGGCACTCAATTTTTTTTAATGAATTTTCTACAGCCGAAAATGAAAAAATCATAAAAAAATAGCCCGTGAGTCGAAATGACCCCAAACATCAAGGGCAGACTCCTCATGAATTACACAAATTATTTGAGTCATTTCGGGACAAATTCCATGATGAAAAGATGGTTAATTCACAACAATTTCGCAACTGGGCATTGCGGCCAGCAGGCTGGGGCAGCTGTGCCTCTGCCTGGCCCATGGTGCATGCTGGCTGCCCTGTCCAGTGCACCTCCAGCCACCCCATGGAAGCCCTCAGGGTCCACAAGAGCCAGGGGCCACGGCCAAGGCCAGCTTGCCCATGAAATCAATGCCCACAGCATGTGCTGAGCCTCACAGCGTGCTCGCGGCTGGCTCGCCTGGGGCGCCCCTGGAAAGGCTGGCACCGTGCCTGCTGGTGACTGCTGTGGCACTCCTGTCTCGTATGCTGGGCAGTACGTCGAGGGGAAGGGACGAGAGGGCTGGCTCGCGATGGGCGCCTGCGGCCTGGCTGGCGCGCCCACCGCTGCCGCACGCTGGGCGAGCAGCCCATGCCATGCCTGCTGGGCGCTGCCTGGGTGTGCCACCCATGCCCAGGGTCCGTGTGATGCGGCACCCCTCGCTCGCATGCTGGGCAGTCAGTCGAGGGGCAGGGACGAGGGGGCTGGCTCGCGATGGGCGCCCGCGGCCTGGCTGGCGCGCCCACCGCTGCCGCACGCTGGGCGAGCAGCCCATGCCAAGCCTGCTGGGGGCTGCCTGGGCGTGCAACCCATGCCCAGGGTCCGTGCGACACGGCCCCCCTGGCT
This sequence comes from Moringa oleifera, assembly GCA_021397835.1. Lineage (NCBI taxonomy): Eukaryota > Viridiplantae > Streptophyta > Magnoliopsida > Brassicales > Moringaceae > Moringa > Moringa oleifera. Next base: position 24,144 of record JAJFZO010000085.1, read on the forward strand.
CGCTCGCTGGGCACTAAGTTGAGGGACAGGGACGTGGGGGCTGGCTCGTGATGGGCGCCGGCGGCCATGATGGCACTCCCACTGCTGCCGCACGCTGGGCGAGCAGCCCATGCTGTGTCTGCTGGGGCCTGGGGGCTGCCGAGGCGTGCCACACATGCCCAGGGTCTGTGCGACGTGGCCCCCATGGCTCGCTCGCTGGGCACTTAGTCGAGGGACAGGGACGTGGGGGCTGGCTCGCGATGGGTGCCCGCGGCCTGGCTGGCGCGCCCACCGCTGCCGCACGCTGGACGAGCAGCCCATGCCGTGCCTGCTGGCGGCTGCCTGAGCATACCACCTGTGCCCAGGGTCCGTGTGACGCGGCGCCCCTGGCTCGCTTGCTGGGCACTTAGTCGAGGGAAAGGGAAAAGGGGTCTTGCTCGCGAAGGGCGCGCACGGCCTTGCTGGCGCACCCACCGCTGCCGCACGGTGGGAGAGTAGCCCATGCCGTGCCTGCTGGGGGCTGCCTGGGCGTGCCACCCGTGCCCAGGGCCCGTGCGACGCGGTACCCCTAGCTCGCACGCTGGGCAGTCAGTCGAGGGGCAGGGACGAGGGTGCTGGCTCGCGATGGGCGCCCGCAGCCTGGCTGGCGCGCCCACCACTGCGACACGCTGGGCGAGCAGCCCATGCCAAGCCTGCTGGGGGCTGCCTGGGCGTGCCACCCGTGCCCAGGGTCAGTGCGACGCGGCCCTCCTGGCTCGCTCGCTGGGTACTTAGTCGAGGGACAGGGACGTGGGGGCTGGCTCGTGATGGGCGCCGGCGGCCATGCTGGCGCGCCAACCGCTGCCGCATGCTGGTGAGCAGCCCATGCCGTGCCTGCTGGAGGCTGCCTGGGCATGCCACCCATGCCCAGGGTGTTTGCGACACGGTCCCCCTGGCTCGCTCGCTGAGCACTTAGTCGAGGGACAGGGACGTGGGGGCTGGCTCGCGATGGGTGCCCGCGGCCTGGCTGGCGCACCCACCACTGCAGCACGCTGGGGGCTGCCTGGCCGTGCCACCCGTGTTCAGGGTCCGCGTGACGCGGCTCCCCTGGCTCGTTCGCTGGGCACTACGTCGAGGAACAGGGACGTGGGGGCTGGCTCGTGATGGGCGCCAGCGGCCTGGCTGGCACACCCACCACTGCCGCACGCTGGGAGAGCAGCCCATGCCGTGCCTGCTGGGGGCTGACTGGGCGTGCCACTTGTGCCAAGGGTCCACACGACGCGGCACCCCTTGCTCGCACGCTGGGCAGCCAGTCGAGGGGGAGGGACGAGGGGGCTGGCTCGCGATGGGCGTCCGCGGCCTGGCTGGCAAACCCACCGCTGCCGCCCGCTGGGCAAGCAGCCCATGCCGTACCTGCTAGGGGCTGCCTGGGCGTGCCACCTGTGGCAAGGGTCCATGCAACGCAGCCTCCCTGGCTCGCTCGCTGAACAATTAGTCGAGGGACAGGGACGTGGGGGCCGGCTCGCGATGGGCGCCCGCGGCCTGGCTGGCGCGCCAACCGCTGCTGCATGCTGAGTGAACAGCCCATGCCGTACCTACTGGGGGCTGCCTGGGTGTGCCATCCATGCCCAGGGTCCATGCGACGCGGTCTCCCTGGCTCGCTCGCTGAGCACTTAGTCGAGGGACAGGGACGTGGGGGCTGGCTCGCGATGGGCGCCCGCGGCCTGGCTGGCGCGCCCTCCTCTGGAGCCCGCTGGGCACTTGGCCCATGCCGTACCTGCTGGGGGCTTCGTGGGCATGGCTCCCGTGTCCAGAGTCCATGCGATGCGGCTCCCCTGTCTTGCTCGCTGGGCACTAAGTCGAGGGACAGGGACGACGGGGATGGCTCATGATGGGAGCCTGTGGCCTCACTGGCGCGCCCACTGCTGCCACACGCTGTGCACTTGGGCGATGCCACGCCTGCTGGGGGCTCCTGAGGCATGCCTTCTGTGCCAAGGGTCTGTGCGACGCGGCTCACCTGGCTCGCTTACTGGGCAGTTAGTCGAGGGACAGGGACGAGGGGGCTGGCTCGCGATGGGCGCCTGTGGCCTCGCTGGCGCGCCAACCGCTGCCGCACGCTGGGCACTTTACCCATGCCGTTCCTGCTAGGGGCTACCGGGGCATGCCTCCCGTGCCCAGGGTCTGTGCGACGCGGCTCCCCTGGCTCACTCGCTGGGCACCTAGTCGAGGGACTGGGACGAGGGTGCTGGCTCGCGATGGGTGCCTGTGGCCTTGCTGTCGCGCCCACTGCTGCCGCACTCTGGGCACTTGGCCCATGCTGTGCCTGCTGGGGGCTTCCTGGGCATGCCTTCTGTGCCCTAAGTCTGTGCGACACGGCTCCCCTGGCTAGCTCGCTGGGCACTTAGTCGAGGGACAGGGACGAGGGGGCTGGCTCGCGATGGGCGCCTGTGGCCTGGCTGCCGCGCACACCGCTGCCGCACGCTGGGCACTTGGCCCATGCCGTGCCTGCTGGGGGCTTCCTGGGCATGCCTCCCATGCTCAGGGTCCATGCGACGCGGCTCCCCTGGCTCGCACGCTGGGCACTTAGTCGAGGGACAGGGACGAGGGAGCTGGCTCGCGATGGGCGCCTGTGGCCTGGCTGGCGCGCCCTCCTCTGTCTCACGCTGGGCACTTGTCCCATGCCGTGCCTGCTGGGGGCTGCCTTGGCATGCATTTCATGCCCAGGGACCGTACGACGCAGCTCCCCTGGCTCACTCGCTGGGCACTTAGTCGAGGGACAGGGACGAGGGGGCTGGCTTGTGATGGTCGCTTGTGGCCTAGCTGGCGCGCCATCCTCTGCCGCACACTGGGCACTTGGCTCATGCCGTGCCTGCTGGGTGCTGCCTGGGAATTCCTCCCATGCCCAGAGTCCATGTGACCCGGCTCCGCTGGCTCGCTTGCTGGGCTCTAAGTCGATGGACAGGGACTAGGGGGCTGGCTCGTGATGGGCGCCTGTGGCCTGGCTGGCGCGCCCTCCTCTGCTGCATGCTGGGCACTTGACCCATGCCTCCCGTGCCCAGAGTCCATGCGACACGGCTCCCCTCGCTCACCCACGGGGCACTAAGTCGAGGGACAGGGACGAGGGGCCGCCCGTGGCCTCGCTGGCGCGCCCACCGCTGCTGCACGCTGGGCACTTGCCCCATGCCGTGCCTGCTGGGGGCTGACTGGGCATGCCTCCTGTGGCTAGGGTCCGTGCAACGTAGCTCCCCTGGCTAACTCGCTGGGCACTTACTCAAGGGACAGGGATGAGGGGGCTGGCTCGTGATGGGTGCCTGTGGACTGGCTGGCGCGCCCTCCTCTGTGGCACGCTGGGCACTTGGCCCATGCCATGCCTGCTGGGGGCTGACCGGGCATGCCTCCCGTGCCCAGGATCCGTGCGACATGGCTCCGCTGGCTCACTCGCTGGGCACTTAGTCGACGGACAGGGATGAAGGGGCTGGCTCATGATGGGCGCCTGTGGCCTGGCTGTCGCGCCATGCTCTGCCGCACGCTGGGCACTAAGTCAAGGGACAGGGACGAGGGGTCTGGCTCGTGATGGGCACCTGTGGCCTCGCTGGTGCGCCCACCGCTGCCGCACGCTCGGCACTTGGCCCATGCTGTGCCTGCTGGGGGCTTCCTGGGCCTGCCTCCCGTGCCCAGGGTCTGTGCGATGCAGTTCCCCTGGCTCGTTCGCTGGGCACTTAGTTGAGGGACAGGGACGAGATGGCTGGCTCGCAATGGGTACTTGTGGTCTGGCTGGCGCGACCTACTCTGCCGCACACTTGGCACTTGGCCCATGCCGTGCCTGCTGGGGGCTGCCGGGGCAAGCCCCCTGTGCCTAGGATCCATGCGACACCGCTCCCCTGGCTCGCACGCTGGGCACTTAGTCGAGGGACAGGGACTAGGGGGCTGGCTCGTGATTGGCGCCTGGTTCCTGCCTGGCGCGCCCTCCTCTGCCGCACGCTGGGCACTTGGCCCATACCGTGCCTGCTGGGGGCTGCCTGGGCATGCCCCCTGTGCCCAGAGTCCATGTGACGCGGCTCTCCTGAAACGCTCACGAGGCACTAAGTTGAGGGACAGGGACGAGGGGGCTGGCTCGTGAAGGGCGCCTGTGGCCTTGCTGGCACACCCTACTCTGCCGCACGCTGCAAACTTGGCCTATGCCCTGTCTGCTGGGGGCTGCCTGGGCATGCCTCTCGTGCCCAGAGTCCATGCGACGTGGCTCCCCTGGCTCGCTCACGGGGCACTAAGTCGAGGGAATGGGACGAGGGGGCTGGCTTGTGATGGGCACCCGAGGCCTCGCTGGCGCGCCCACCTTTGCTGCACGCTGGGCACTTGGCCCATGCCGTGCCTGCTGGGGGCTGACTGGGCATGCCCCCCATGCCAAGGGTCCATGCAACACGGCTCCCCTGGCTCGCTGGCTGGGCACTTAGTCGAGGGAAAGGGACGAGGGGGCTGGCTCGGTATGGGCGCCTGTGGCCTTGCTGGCACGCCCTCATCTGCTGCACGCTGGGCACTTGGCCCATGCCATGGCTGCTGGGGGCTGACTGGGCATGCCTCTCATGCCCAGGGTCCATGCGACATGGCTCCCCTGGCTCGTTCACTGGGCACTTAGTCGAGGGACAGGGACGAGGGGGCTGGCTCGCGATGGGCGCCTGTGGCCTGGCTGGCGCGCCCTCCTCTGCCGCACGCTGGGCACTTGTCCCATGCTGTGCCTGCTCGGGGCTGCCTTGGCATGCATCCTGTGCCCAGGGACCGTACGACGCGGCTCCCCTGGCTCACTCGCTGGGCACTTAGTCGAGGGACAGGGTCGAGGGGGCTGGCTCGTGATGACCGCCTGTGGCCTTGCTGGCACGCCATCTTCTGCCGCACACTGGGCACTTGGCTCATGCCGTGCCTGCTGGGGGCTGCCTGGGAATTCCTCCCATGCCCAGAGTCCATGTGACCCGGCTCCCCTGGCTCGCTTGCTGGGCTCTAAGTCGACGGACAGGGACTAGGGGGCTGGCTCGTGATGGGCGCCTGTGGCCTGGCTGGCGCGCCATCTTCTGCCGCACGCTGGGCACTTGGCCCATGCCATGGCTGCTGGGGGCTGACTGGGCATGCCTCTCATGTGACGTGGCTCCCCTGGCTCGCTCACGGGGTACTAAGTCGAGGGAATGGGACGAGGGGGCTGGCTCGTGATGGGTGCCCGAGGCCTCGCTGGCGCGCCCACCTTTGCCGCACGCTGGGCACTTAGCCCATGCCATGCCTGCTGGGGGCTCACTGGGCATGCCTCCCGTGCCCAGGGTCCGTGCGACACGGCTCCCCTGGCTCGCTGGCTGGGCACTTAGTCGAGGGAAAGGGACGAGTAGGCTGGCTCGGGATGGGCGCCTGTGGCCTGGCTGGCGCGCCCTCATCTGCCGCACACTGGCCACTTGGCCCATGCCATGCCTACTGGGGGCTGACTGGGCATACCTCTCATGCCCAGGGTCCATGCGACTCGGCTCCCCTGGCTCGCTCGCTGCTTACGTAGTTGAGGGACAGGGACGAGGGGGCTGGCTCGTGATGGGCGCCTGTGGCCTTGCTGGCACGCCCTCCTCTGCCACACGCTGGGCACTTGGCCCATGCCATGCCTGCTGGGGGCTGACTGGGCATGCCTCTCATGCCCAGGGTCCATGCGACACAGCTCCCCTGGCTCGCTCGCTGGGCACTTAGTCGAGGGACAGCGACGAGGGGGCTTGCTCGTGATGGGCGCCTGTGGCCTGGCTGCCGCACCCTCCTCTGCCGCACGCTGGGCACTTGGCCAATGCCATGCCTGCTGGGGCTGCCTGGGCATGCCCCCTGTGCCCAGGGTCCATGCGACGCGGCTCCCCTGCCTCGCTCGCTGGGCACTTAGTCGAGGGACAGGGTCGAGGGGGCTGGCTCGTGATGGCCGCCTGTGGCCTTGCTGGCGCGCCATCTTCTGCTGCACACTGGGCACTTGGCTCATGCCGTGCCTGCTGGGGGCTGCCTGGGAATTCCTCCCATGCCCAGAGTCCATGTGACCCGGCTGCCCTGGCTCGCTTGCTGGGCTCTAAGTTGACGGACAGGGACTAGGGGGCTGGCTCGTGATGGGCGCCTGTGGCCTGGCTGGCGCGCCCTCCTCTGCCGCACGCTGGGCACTTGACCCATGCCGTGCCTGCTGTTGGCTGCCTGGGCATGCCTCCCGTTCCCAGAGTCCATGCGACACGGCTCCCCTGGCTCGCCCACGGGGCACTAAGTCGAGGGACAGGGACGAGGGGCCGCCCGTGGCCTCGCTGGCCGCCCACCGCTGCTGCACGCTGGGCACTTGCCCCACGCCGTGCCTGCTGGGGGCTGACTGGGCATGCCTCCTTTGGCTAGGGCCCGTGCGACGTAGCTCCCCTGGCTCACTCGCTGGGCACTTACTCGAGGGACAGGGATGAGGGGGCTGGCTCGTGATGGGTGCCTGTGGACTGGCTGGCGCGCCCTCCTCTGCGGCACGCTGGGCACTTGGCCCATACCGTGCCTGCTGGGGGCTGCCTGGGCATGCCCCCTGTGCCTAGAGTCCATGTGACGTGGCTCTCCTGAAACACTCACAGGGCACTAAGTCGAGGGACAGGGACGAGGGGGCTGGCTTGTGAAGGGCGCCTGTGGCCTCGCTGGCGCACCCTACTCTGCCGCACGCTGCGCACATGGCCTATGCCCTGCCTGCTGGGGGCTGCCTGGGCATGCCTCTCGTGCCCAGAGTCCATGCGACGTGGCTCCCCTGGCTCGCTCACTGGGCACTAAGTCGAGGGAATGGGACGAGGGGGCTGGCTCGTGATGGGCGCCCGAGGCCTCGCTGGCGCGCCCACCTTTGCCGCACGCTGGGCACATGGCCCATGCCATGCCTGCTGGGGGCTGACTGGGCATGCCTCCCATGCCAAGGGTCCGTGCGTCACGGCTCCCCTGGCTCGCTGACTGGGCACTTAGTCGAGGGACAGGGACTAGGGGGCTGGCTCATGATGGGCGCCTGGTTCCTGCCTGGCGCGCCCTCCTCTGCCGCACGCTGGGCACTTGGCCCATGCCATGGCTGCTGGGGGCTGACTGGGCATGCCTCTCATGCGACGTGGCTCCCTGGCTCGCTCACGGGGCACTAAGTCGAGGGAATGGGACGAGGGGGCTTGCTCGTAATGGGTGCCAGAGGCCTCGCTGGCGCGCCCACCTTTGCCGCACGCTGGGCACTTAGCCCATGCCTTGCCTGCTGGGGGCTCACTGGGCATGCCTCCCGTGCCCAGGGTCCGTGCGACGCGGCTCCCCTGGCTCGCTGGCTGGGCACTTAGTCGAGGGAAAGGGACGAGTGGGCTGGCTTTGGATGGGCGCCTGTGGCCTGGCTGGCGCGCCCTCATCTTCCGCACACTGGCCACTTGGCCCATGCCGTGCCTACTGGGGGCTGACTGGGCATACCTCTCATGCCCAGGGTCCATGCGACTCGGCTCCCCTGGCTCGCTCGCTGCTTACGTAGTTGAGGGACAGGGACGAGGGGGCTGGCTCGTGATGGGCGCCTGTGGCCTTGCTGGCACGCCCTCCTCTGCCACACCCTGGGCACTTGGCCCATGCCATGCCTGCTGGGGGCTGACTGGGCATGCCTCCCATGCCAGGGTCCATGCGACACAGCTCCCCTGGCTCGCTCGCTGGGCACTTAGTCAAGGGACAGCGACGAGGGGGCTTGCTCGTGATGGGCGCCTGTGGCCTGGCTGCCGCATCCTCCTCTGCCGCACGCTGGGCACTTGGCCAATGCCGTGCCTGCTGGGGCTGCCTGGGCATGCCCCCTGTGCCCAGGGTCCATGCGACGCGGCTCCCCTGCCTCGCTCGCTGGGCACTTAGTCGAGGGACAGGGACGAGGGGGCTGACTAGTGGTGGGAGCCTGTTGCCTGGCTGGCACGCCCTCCTCTGCCAAACGCTGGGCACTTGGCCCATGCCGTGCATGCTGGGGCTGCCTGGGCATGCCTCCCATGCCAGGAGTCCATGCGACACGGCTCCCCTGGCTAGCTCACAGGGCATTAAGTCGATTGAAAGGGACGAGGGGGCTGGCTCGTAATGGGCGCCCGTGGCCTCGCTGGCACGACCACCGCTGCCGCACACTGGGCACTTCGCCCATGCCGTGCCTGCTGGGGGCTGCCTGGGTTTGCCTCCAATGCCCAGGGTCTGTGCGATGTGGCTCCTCTGGCTCGTTCGCTAGGCACTTAGTCGAGGGACAGGGACGAGAGGGCTGGCTCACGATGGGCGCCTGTGGCCAGGCTGGCGCTCCCTCCTCTGCTGCACGCTGGGCACTTGGCCCAGGCCATGCCTGCTGGGGGCTGCCTGGGCAAGCACCCTGTGCCCAGGGTCCATGCGACACGGCTCCTCTGGCTCTCTCGCTGGGCACTTTGTCAAGGGACAGGGACGAGGAGGCTGGCTCGTGATGGGCCCCTGTTGCCTGGCTGGCGCGCCCTCCTCGGCCGCACGCTGGGCACTTGGCCCATGCTGTGCCTGCTGGGGGCCTCCTGGGCATGCCTCCCGTGCCCAGAGTCCATGTGACGCGGCTCACCTGAAATGCTCATGGGGCACTAAGTCGAGGGACAGGGACGAGGGGGCTTGCTTGTGATGGGCGCCTGTGGCCTCGCTGGCTCACCCTCATCTGCCACACACTGGGCACTTGGCCCATGCCATGCCTACTGGGGGCTGACTGGGCATGCCTCTCATGCCCAGGGTCCGTGCGATGCGGCTCCCCTGGCTCGCTCGCTGGGCACATAGTTGAGAGACAGGGACGAGGGGGCTGGCTCGTGATGGGCGCCTGTGGCCTGGCTGGTGCGCCCTCCTCTTCCGCACGCTGGGCCCTTGGCCCATGCTGTACCTGCGGCGGGCTGCCTGGGCATTCTTTGGTGCCCAGGGCCCATGCAATGCAGCTCCCCTGGCTCGCTCGCTGGGCACTGAGTCGAGGGACAGGGACGAGAGGCCTGGCTCGTGATTGGCACCCGAGGCCTTGCTGGCGCGCCCACCTTTGCCGCACGCTGGGTACTTAGCCCATGCCGTGCCTGCTGGGGGCTGACTGGACATGCCTTCCATACCCAGAGTCCATGTGACGCGGCTCCTCTGGCTTGTTCACGCATCACAAAGCCGAGGGATAGGGTCGAGGGGGATGGCTCGTGATGGGCCCCCGTGGCCTCGCTTGCGCGCCTTCCTCTGCCGCACGCTGGGCACTTCGCCTATGCCGTGCCTGCTGGGGGCTGCCTGGGCATGCCTCCTGTGCCCAGAGTCCATGCGACGCGGCTCCCCGAGCTTGCTCACGGGGCACTAAGTCAAGGGACTGGGACGAGGGGGCTGGCTCGTGATGGGCGCCCGAGGCCAGGCTGGCGCACCCACCTTTGCCGCACGCTGGGCACTTGGCCCATGCCATGCCTGCTGGGGGCTGACTGGGCATGCCTCCAGTGCCCAGGGTCTGTGCGATGCGGATCCCCTGGCTCGTTCGCTGGGCACTTAGTCAAGGGACAGGGACGAGGGGGCTGGCTCGCAATGGGCACCTGTGGTCAGGCTGGCGCGCCCTACTCTGCCGCACGCTTGGCACTTGGCCAATGCCGTGCCTGCTGGGGGCTGCCGGGGCAAGCCCCCTGTGCCTAGGGTCCATGCGACGTGGCTCCCCTGGCTGGCTCGCTGGGCACTTAGTCGAGGGACAGGGACTAGGGGGCTGGCTCATGATGGGCGCCTGGTTCCTGCCTGGTGCGCCCTCCTCTGCCGCACGCTGGGCACTTGGCCCATACCGTACCTGCTGGGGGCTGCCTGGGCATGCCTCCTGTGCCCAGAGTCCATGTGACACTGCTCTCCTGAAACACTCACGGGGCAGTAAGTCGAGGGACAGGGATGAGGGGGCTGGCTCGTGAAGGTCGCCTGTGGCCTCGCTGGCGCACCCTACTCTGCCGCACGCTGGGCACTTGGCCTATGCCATGCCTTCTGGGGGCTGCCTGGGCATGCCTCCCATGCCCAGATTCCATGTGACGCGGCTCACTTGAAATGCTCATGGGGCACTAAGTCGAGGGACAGGGACGAGGGGGCTTGCTTGTGATGGGCGCCCGTGGCCTCGCTGGCGCGCCCTCATCTGCCACACACTGGGCACTTGGCCCATGCCATGCCTACTGGGGTTTGACTGGGCATACCTCTCATGCCCAGGGTCCATGCAACGCGGCTCCCCTGGCTTGCTCGCTGGTTACGTAGTTGAGGGACAGGGACAAGGGGGCTGGCTCGTGATGGGCGCCTGTGGCCTGGCTGGCGCGCCCTCCTCTGCCGCACGCTGTGCCCTTGGCCCATGCCGTGCCTGTGGGGGGCTTCCTGGGCATTCCTCGGTGCCCAGGGCCCACGCGACGTGGCTCCCCTGGCTCACTCGCTGGGCACTGAGTCGAGGGACAGGGACGTGGGGCCTTGCTCGTGATTGGCACCCGAGGCCTTGCTGGCGCGCCCACCTTTGCCGCACGCTGGGCACTTGGCCCATGCCATGCCTACTGGAGGCTGACTGGGCATGCCTCCCGTACCCAGAGTCCACGTGACGCGGCTCCTCTGGCTTTTTCACGGATCACTAAGCCGAGGGATAGGGACGAGGGGGCTGGCTCGTGATGGGCGCCCGTGGCCTAGCTTGCGCGCCTTCCTCTGCCGCACGCTGGGATCTTGGCCTATGCCGTGCCTGCTGGGGGCTGCCTGGGCATGCCTCCTGTGCCCAGATTCCATGCGATGCGGCTCCCCTGGCTCTCTCACGGGGCACTAAGTCAAGGGACGGGGTTGAGGGGGCTGGCTCGTGATGAGCGCCTGAGGCCTCGATGGCGCGCCCACCTTTGCCGCACGCTGGGCACTCTGCCCACACCGTGCCTGCTGGGGGCTGACTGGGCAGGAATCCCAACCCAGGGTCTGTGCAACGTGGCTCCCCTGGCTCCCTCGCTGGGCACTTAGTCAAGGAAGAGGGACGAGGGGGCTGGCTCGCGATGGGCGCCTGTGGCCTGGCTGGCACGCCCACCGCTGCCGCACGCTGGGCACTTGGCCTATGCCGTACCTGCTGGGGGCTGCCTGGGCATGCCTCCCATGCCCAGAGTCCATGCGACGCGGCTCCCCTGGCTCGCTCACGGGGCACTAAGTCGAGGGACTGGGACGAGGGGGCTGGCTCGTGATGGGCACCCGAGGCCAGGCTGGCGCGCCCACCTTTGCCGCACGCTGGGCACTAGGCCCATGCTGTGCCTGCAGGTGGCTGACTGGGCATGCCTCCCTTGCCCAGGGTCCCTGCGACGCGGCTCCCCTGGCTCGCTCGCTGGCACTTAGTCGAGGGACAGGGAGGAGGGGGCTGGCTCGGGATGGGCGCCTGTGGGCTGGCTGGCGCGCCCTCCTCTGCCGCACGCTTGGCACTTGGCCCATCCTGTACCTGCTGGGGACTGACTGGGAATGCCACCCGTGCCATGGGTCCGTACGACGCGGCTCCCCTGGCTCGCTCGCTGGGCACTTAGTCGACGGACAGGAACGAGGGGGCTGGCTCATAATGGGCGCCTGTGACATGGCTCGCACGCCCTCCTCTGCCACACGTTGGGCACTTGGCCCATGCCGTGAACTACTGGGGGCTGACTGGGCATGCCTCTCATGCCCAGGGTCCGTGCGACGCGGCTCCCCTGGCTCGCTCGCTGGGCACGTAGTTGAGGGACAGAGACGAGGGGGTTGGCTCGTGATGGGCGCCTGTGGCCTGGCTGGCGCGCCCTCCTCTGCAGCACGCTGGGCCCTTGGCCCATTCTGTGCCTGCGGGGGGCTGCCTGGGCATGCCCCGGTGCGCAGGGTCCATGTAACGCCACTCCCTTGGCTCGCTCGCTGGGAACTTAGTCGAGGGACAGGGAGGAGGGGGCTGGCTCGGGATGGGCGCTTGTGGCCTGGCTGGCGTGCCCTCCTCTGCCGCACGCTGGGCACTTGGCCCATCCCGTACCTGCTGGGGGCAGACTGGGCATGCTACCCGTGCCACTGGTCCGTGCGACGCAGCTCCCGTGGCTCGCTCACTGGGCACTTGGCCCATGCCGTTCCTGCTGGGGGCTGACTGGGCAGGAATCTCATGCCCAGGCTCTGTGTAACGCGGCTACCCTGGCTTGCTCGCTGGGCACTTAGTCGAGGGAGAGGGACATGGGGGCTGGCTAGCGATGGGCGCCTGTGGCCTGGCTGGCGCGCCCACCGCTTCCGCACACTGGGCACTTGACCCATGCCGTGCCTGCTGGGGGCTGCCTTGGCAAGCCTACCTTGCCCAGAGTCCATGCAACACGGCTCCCCTGGCTCGCTCACGGGGCACTATGTTGACGGTCAGGGATGAGGGGGCTGGCTCGTGATGGGCGCCCGTGGCCTTGAGGTTGCGCCCACCGATGCTGCACGCTGGGCGCTTGGCCCATGCTGTGCCTGCTGGGGGCTTCCTGGGCATGCCTCACGTGCCCAGGATCTGTGCGATGCGGCTCCCCTGGCTCGTTCGATGGGCACTTAGTCGAGGGACAGGGACAAGGGGGCTTGCTCGCGATGGGCGCCTGTGGCCTGGCTGGCGCGCCCTCCTCTGCCACACGCTGGGCACTTGGCCCATGCCGTGCCTGCTGGGGGCTACCTGGGCAAGCCCCCTGTTCCCAGGGTCCGTGTGACGCGGCTCCTCTTCCTCGCTCGCTGGGCACTTAGTCGAGGGACAGGGATGAGGGGGCTGGCTTGTGATGGGCGCCTGTTGCCTGGCTGTCGCGCCCTCCTCTGCCGCACGCTGGGCACTTGGCCCATGCCGTGCCTGCTGGCGGCTTCCTGGGCATGCCTCCCGTGCCAAGAGTCCATGTGACACTGCTCCCCTGGCTCGCTCACGGGGCACTAAGTCGAGGGACATGGACAAGGGGGCTGGCTCGAGATCGGCGCCCATGGCCTCGCTGGCGCGCCCACCGCTGCCGCACACAGGGCACTTGGCCCATGCCGTGCCTGCTGGGGGCTGCCAGGGCATGCCTCCAGTGACCAGGGTCCGTGCGACGCGGCTCCCCTGGCTCGCTCGCTGGGCACTTAGTCGACGGACAGGGACGAAGGGGCTGGCTCGCGATGGGCGCCTGTGGCCTGGCTAGCGCCCTCCTCTGCAGCACGCAGGGCACTTGGCCCAAGCCGTGCCTGCTGGGGGCTGCCAGTGCATGCCTCCCACGCCCAGGGTCTATGCGACGTGGCTCCCCTGGCTCGCTCGCTGGGCACTTAGTCGAGGGACAGGGACGAGGGGGCCGGCTCGCGATGGGCGCCCGTGGCCTGGCTGGCGCACCCACTGCTGCCGCTTGCTGGGCACTTGGCCCATGCCGTGCCTGCTGGGGGCTGCCTGGGCATGCCCCCCGTGCCAAGTGTCTGTGCGATGCGGCTCCCCTGGCTCGTTCGCTGGGCACTTGGTTGAGGGACAGGGACGAGGGAGCTGGCTCGCGATGGGTGCCTGTGGCCTGGCTGTCGCGCCCACTGCTGCCACACCCTCGGCACTTGGCCTATGCCATGCCTGCTTGGGGCTCCTGGGCATGCCTCCCATGCCCAGGGACCATGTGACACGGCTCCCCTGGCTCGCTCCCTGGGCACTTATTCGAGGGACAGGGACGAGGGGGCTGGCTCCCGATGGGCGCCTGTGGCCTCGCTGGCACGCCCACCGTTGCCGCCCGCTGGGCACTTGGCCCATGCCGTGCCTGCTGGGGGCAGCCGGGGCATGCCTCGTGTGCCCAGGGTCCATCTGACGCGGCTCCCCAGGCTCCCTCGCTGGGCACTTAGTCGAGGGACAGGGACGAGGGGGCTGGCTCGCGATGGGTGCCTGTGGCCTGGCTGGCGCGACCTCCTCTGCAGCACACTTGGCACTTGGCCCATGCTGTGCCTGCTGGGGGCTGCCTGGGCATACCTCCTGTGACCAGAGTCCATGCGACACGGCTGCTCACTGGGCACTAAGTCGAGGGACAGGGACGAGGGGTCTGCCTCATGATGGGCGCCTGTGGCCTCGCTGGCGCACCCACCGCCGCCGCAAGCTGGGCACTTGGCCTATGCCGTGCCTTCTTCGGGCTGCCGGGGCATGATTCCCATGCCAAGAGTCCATGCGATGCGGCTCCCCTGGCTTGCCTGCTCGGCACTTAGTCGCGGGGCAGGGACGAAAGGGCTGGCTCGCGATGGGCGCCTGTGGCCTGGCTAGCCCCCTCCTCTGCAGCATGCAGGGCACTTGGCCCAAGCCGTGCCTGCTGCGGGCTGCCAGGGCATCCCTCCCATGCCAAGGTTCCTTGCAACACGGCTGTCCTGGCTCGCTCGCTGGGCACTTAGTCGAGGGACAGGAACGAGGGGGCTGGCTCGTGATGGACGCCTGTGGACTCGCAGGCACGCCCACCGCTGCCTCACGCTGGGCACTTGGCCCATGCCGTGCCGGCTGGGGGCTACCGAGGCATGCCTCCCGTGCCCAGGGTCCCTGCAACGCAGCTCCCTGGCTCGCTCGCTGGGCACTTAGTCGAGGGACAGGGACGAGGGGGCTGGCTCGTGATTGGCGCCTGTGGCCTGGCTGGCGCGCCCACCGCTGCCGAACGCTGGGCACTTGGCCCTTGCAGTACCTGCTGGGGGCTGCCTGGGCATGCCTCCCATGCCCAGGGTCCGTGCCACATGGCTCCCCTGGCTCGCTCACTGGGCACTTAGTCGAGGGACAGGGACGAGGGGGCTGGCTCGCGATGGGAGCCTGTGGCCTGGCTAGCGCCCTTCTCTGCGGCACGTTGGGCACTTGGCCCAAGCCGTGCCTGCTGGGGGCTTCTGGGGCATCCCTCCCATGCAAAGGTTCCTTGCGACGCGGCTGTCCTGGCTCGCTCGCTGGGCACTTAGTCGAGGGACAGGAACGAGGGGGCTGGCTCGCGATGGGCGCCTGTGGACTCGCTGGCACGCCCACTGCTGCCTCACGCTGGGCACTTGGCGCATGCCATGCCTGCTGGGGGCTGCCGGGGCATGCCACCCATGCCCAGGGTCCATGCGACGCGGCTCCCCTGGCCTGCTCGCTGGGCACTTAGTCGAGGGACAGGGACGATGGGGCTGGCCTGCGATTGGCACCTGTGGCCTGGCTGGCGCGCCCACCGCTGCCGAACGCTGGGCACTTGACCCTTGCAGTACCTGCTGGGGGCTGCCTGGGCATGCCTCCCGTGCCCAGGGTCCATGCCACATGGATCCCCTGGCTCGCTCACTGGGCACTTAGTCGAGGGACAGGGACGAGGGGGCTGGCTCACGATGGGCGCCTGTGGCCTTGCTAGCGCGCCCACCACTTCCGCACGCTGGGCACTTGGCCCTTGACGTGCCTGCTGTTGGCTGCCGGGGCATGCCACCCATGCCCAGGGTCCATGCAACGCGGCTTCCCTGGCCCACTCGCTGGGCACTTAGTCGAGGGACAGGGACGAGGGGGCTGGCTTGCGATTGGCACCTGTGGCCTGGCTGGCGCGCCCACCGCTGCCGAACGCTGGGCACTTGGCCCTTGCAGTACCTGCTGGGGGCTGCCTGGGCATGCCTCCCCTGGCCAGTGTCCGTGCAACATGGCTCCGCTGGCTCACTCGATGGGCACTTGGTCGGGGGACAGGGACGAGGGGGCTGGCTCCCGATGGGCGCCAGTGGCCTGGCTGTCGCGCCCACCACTGCCACACGCTCGGCACTTGGCCCATGCCACGCCTGCTGGGGGCTGCCGGGGCATGCCTCCCATGCCCAGGTTCCATGTGACGCGGCTCCCCTGGCTTGCTTGCTGGGCACTTAGTCAAGGGACAGGGACGAGGGGGATGGCTCGCATTGGGCGCCTGTGGCCTTGCTGGCGCGCCCCCTGTTGCCGAACGCTGGGTACTTGGCCCATGCCGTACCTGCTGGGGGCTTCCTGGGCATGCCTCCCGTTCCCAGGGTCCATGCAATGCGGCTTCCCTGGCTCGCTCGCTGGGCACTTAGTCGAGGGACAGGGACGAGGGGGCTGGCTCGTGATGGGCGCCCATGGCCTGGCTGGCGCGCCCACTGCTGCCGCTCGCGGGGCACTTGGCCCATGCCGTGCCTGCTGGGGGCTGCCTGGGCATGCCTCCCATGCCCAGTATCTGTGCGATGCGGCTCCCCTGGCTTGCTCACTGGGCACTTGGTCGGGGGACAGGGACGAGGGGGCTGGCTCCCGATGGGCGCCAGTGGCCTGGCTGTCGCGCCCACCGATGCCGCACGCTCGGCACTTGGCCCATGCCATGCCTGCTGGGGGCTGCCGGGGCATGCCTCCCATGCCCAGGTTCCGTGTGACACGGCTCCCCTGGCTCGCTTGCTGGGCACTTAGTCAAGGGACAGAGACGAGGGGGAAGGCTCGCATTGGGCGCCTGTGGCCTGGCTGGCGCGCCCCCCGTTGCCGAACGCTGGGTACTTGGCCCATGCCGTACCTGCTGGGGGCTGCCTGGGCATGCCTTCCATTCCCAGGGTCCATGCAACGCGGCTTATCTGGCTCGTTCGCTGGCCTCTTAGGCGAGGGACAGGGATGAGGGGGCTGGCTCGCGATAGGTGCCTGTGGCCTGGCTGGCGCGCCTTCCTCTGCCGGACACTGGGCACTTGGCCCATGCCGTGCCTGCCGGGGGCTGCCTGGTCATGCCCCCTGTGCCCAGGGTTTGTGTGACGCGGATCTCCTGGCTCGCTCACTGGGCACTTGGTCGAGGGACAGGGACGAGGGGGCTGGCTCGCGATGGGCGCCCGCGGCCTGGCTGGCACGCCCACCGCTGCTGCACGCTGGGCGAGCAGCCCATGTCATGCCTGCAGGGGGCTGCCTGGGCGTGCCACCCATTCCCAGGGTTCATGTGACGTGGCCCCCCTGGCTCACTCGCTGGGAACTTAGTCGAGGGGCAGGGACGAGGGGGCAGGCTCGCGATAGGCGCCCGCAGCCTGGCTGGCGTGCCCACCGATGCTGCACGTTTGGCGAGCAGCCCACGCCGTGCCTGCTGGGGGCTGCCGGGGCATGCCTCCCATGCCATGAGTCTGTTTGATGCGGCACCTCTGGCTCGCTCGCTGGGCAGTCAGTCGAGGGGCAGGGACGAGGCGGCTGGCTCGCGATGGCCAGCCAGGCCGCAGGTGCGCCAACCGCTGCCGCACGCTGGGCGAGCAGCCTATGCTGTGCCTTCTGGGGGCTGCCTGGGCATGCCACAGGTGCCAAGGGTCAGCGTGACGCGGCACCCCTGGCTCACTCGCTGGGCAGTCAGTCGAGGGGCAGGGACGAGGGGGCATGCTCGCGATGGGCGCCCGAGGCCTGGCTGGCGTGCCCACCGCTGCCGCACGCTGGCTGAGCAGCCCATGCCGTGCCTGCTGCGGGCTGCCTGGGCATGCCACCCGTGCCAAGGGTCCATGCGACGCGGCAACCCTGGCTCGCATGCTGGGCAGTGAGTCGAGGGGCAGGGACGAGGGGGCTGGCTCGCGATGGGCTCCCGCGGCCTGGCTGGCGGGCCCACCGTTGCCACACGCTGGCTGAGCAGCCCATGCCGTGACTGCTGGGAGCTGCCTGGGCTTGCCACTCATGCCCAGGGTCCGTGCGACGTTGCCACCCTGGCTCACTCGCCGGGCACTTAGTCGAGGGACAGGGACGTGGGGGCTGGCTCGCGATGGGCGCTCGCGGCCTGGCTGGCGCGCCCACCGCTGCTGCACGTTGGGCGAGCAACCCATGCCATGCCTGCTGGGGGCTTCCTGGGCATGCCACCCATGCCCAGGGTCCATGTGACGTGGCCCCCCTGGCTCACTCGCTGGGCACTTAGTCGAGGGGCAGGGACGAGGGGGCTGGCTCGCGATGGGCGCCTGCGGCCTGGCTGGCATGCCCACCGCTGCCGTACGCTGGCCGAGCATCCCATGCCGTGCCTGCTGGGGGCTGCCTGGGTGTGCCACTCGTGCCCAGGGTCCGTGCCACGTGGCCACCCTGGCTCGCTCGCCGGGTACTTAGTCAAGGGGCAGGGACGAGGGGGCAGGCTCGCAATGGGCGCGCGCGTCCTGGCTGGCCCGCCCACCGCTGCCGCACGCTGGGACAGAAGCCCATGTCGTGCCCGCTGGGGGCTGCCTGGGCGTGCCACCCATGCCCAGGGTCCGTGCGACGCGGCTCTATGGCTCACTCGCTGGGAACTTAGTCGAGGGGCAGGGACGAGGGGGCAGGCTCGCGATGGGCGCCCGCAGCCTGGCTGGCGCGCCCACTGCTGCCGCACGCTGGGCAAGCAGCCCACACCGTGCCTGCTGGGGGCTTCCTGGGCATTCCAACCATCCCCTGGGTCCATTCGTCGCGGCTCCCCTGGCTCGCAAGCTGGGCAGTCAGTCGAGGGGTAGGGACAAGGGGCTGGCTCGCGATGGGCGCCGGCGGCCTGGCTGGCGTGCCAACCGCTGCCGCGCTCTGGGCGAGCAGCTCAGGCCGTGCCTGCTGGGGGCTTCCTGGGTGTGCCACCCATGCCCAGGGTCCGTGCAATGCGGCACCCCTGGCTCGCACGGTGGGCAGTCAGTCGAGGGGCAGGGACAAGGGGGCTGGCTGCGCACCCACCGCTGCCGCGCACTGGGTGAGCAGCCCATGCCGTGCCTGCTGGGTGCTTCCTGGGCGTGCCACCAGTGCCCGGCGTCCATACGATGCAGCACCCCTGGCTCACATGCTGGGAAGTCAGTCGAGGGGCAGGGACTTGGGGGCTGGCTCGCGATGGGCGCCCGCGGCCTGGCTGCGCGCCCACCGCTGCCACGCACTGGGTGAGCAGCCCATGCCGTGCCTGCTGGGGGCTTCCTGCGCATGCCACCCGTGCCTGGGGTCCGTAAGATGCAGCACCCCTGGCTCACACTTTGGGAAGTCAGTCGAGGGGCAGGGACGTGGGGCCTGGCTCGCGATGGGTGCCCGCGGCCTGGCTGGCGCGCCCACTGCTGCCGAACGCTGGGCGAGCAGCCCATGCCGTGCCTGCTGGGGGCTGCCTGGGTGTGCAACGTGTGCCCAGAGTCCGGGTGATATGGCCCCGCTGGCTCCCTCACTGGGCACTTAGTCGAGGGGCAGGGGCTTGGGGGCTGGCTCGCGATGGGCGCCCGCGGCCTGGCTGCGCGCCCACCGCTGCCACGCACTGGGTGAGCAGCCCATGCCGTGCCTGCTGGGGGCTACCTGGGCGTTCTACCCATGCGCAGGGTCTGTGCGACGCGGCACCCCTGGCTCGCACGCTGGGCAGCGAGTCGAGGGGCAGGGACAAGGGGGTTGGCTCGCGATGGGCGCCCGCGGCCTGGCAGGTGCAGCCACCGCTGCCGCACGCTGGGTGAGCAGCCCAAGCCGTGCCTGCTGGGGGCTGCCTGGGTGTGCCTCCTGTGCCCAGTGTCCGTGAGACGTGGCTGCCCTGGCTCGCACGCTGGGCAGTCAGTCGAGGGGCAGGCACGAGAGGGCTGGCTCGCGATGGCCAGCCAGGCCGCTGGCGCGCCAACCGCTGCCGCACGCTGGGCGAGCAGCCTATGCTTCTCCTGCTGGGGGCTGCCTGGGCGTGCCACACATGCCAAGGGTCCGCACAACGCAGCAGCCCTGGCTCACTCGCTGGGCAGTCAGTCGAGGGGCAGGGACGAGGGGGCTGGCTCGCGATGGGCGCCCGCGGCCTGGCTGGCACACCCACCGCTGCCGCATGCTGGCCGAGCAGCCCATGCCATGCCTGCTGGGGGCTGCCTGGGCGTGCCACCCGTGCCAAGGGTCCATGCAACGCTGCACCCCTGGCTCGCACGCTGGGCAGTGAGTCGATGGGCAGGGACGAAGGGGCTAGCTCGCGATGGGCGCCCGCAGCCTGGCTGGCCGGCCCACCGCTGCCGCACGCTGGCCGAACAGCCCATGCCGTGCCTGCTGGGGGCTGCCTGGGCGTGCCAATCGTGCCCAGGGTCCGTGCGACGTGGCCACCCTGGCTGGCTCGCCGGGTACTTAGTCGAGGGACAGGGACGTGGGGGCTGGCTAGCAATGGGCGCCCGCGGCCTGGCTGGCGCGCCCACCGCTGTCGCACGTTGGGTGAGCAGCTCATGTCTTGCCTGCTGGGGGCTGCCTGGGCATGCCACTCGTTCCAAAGGTCTGTGCGACGTGGCTCCCCTGGCTCGCACGCTGGGCAGTCAGTCGAGGGACAGGGACGTGGGGGCTGGCTCGCGATTGGCGCCCGCGGCCTGGCTGGCACGCCAACCGCTGCCGCACGCTGGGCGAGCAGCCCATGCCGTGCCTGCTGGGGGCTGCCTGGGTGTGCAACACGTGCCAAGGGTCCATGCGACGCGGCACCCCTGGCTCGCTCGCCTGGCAGTCAGTCGAGGGGCAGGGACGAGGGGGCTGCCTCGCGATGGGCGCCCGCAGCCTGGCTGGCGCGCCCACCGCTGCCGCACGCTGGGCGAGCAGCCCATGTCATGCCTGCTGGGGGCTGCCTGGGCGTGCCACCCATCCCCAGGGTTCGTGCGACGCGGCCCCCCTGGCTCGCTCGCTGGGCACTTAGTCGAGGGGCAGGGACGAGGGGGCAGGCTCGCAATAGGCGCCCGTGGCCTGGCTGGCGCGCCCACCGCTGCCGCACATTGGGCGAGCAGCCCACGCCGTGCCTCCTGGGGGCTGCCGGGGCATACCTCCCATGCCAAGAGTCCTTGCGACGCGGCATCCCTGGCTCGCTCGCTGGGCACTTGGTCGAGGGACAGGGACGAGGGGGCTGCTGGGGCATGCCTTCCAAGCCCAGGGTCCATGCGACGTGGCTCCCCTGGCTCGCTCGCTGGGCACTAAGTCGAGGGACAGGTATGAGAGGGCTGGCTCGAGATGGGCGTCCGTGGCCTGGCTGGCGCGCCAACCTCAACCGCACGCTGGGCACTTGGCCCATGCCGTGCCTGCTGGGGGCTGCCGGGGCATGCCTTCCATGCCCAGGGTCCATGCGACGTGGCTCCCCTGGCTCGC
>JAJFZO010000085.1:50000-53054 GCA_021397835.1 Moringa oleifera
TCCGCATGCTCAAAATCCCCCTAGCGATTTGGCCCTCGTGTAGCATGCATCATTGTTAGCTTCGCCGCCCACACCGTCAAGCTTGTGTAGCCACATCCCAGCTTATTATCCCACGATTTTTCTCATTTTGTTGCCCACGTTTTTCCCACCGATGAGGCCTTGGCAGCAGGGGTGTCACGCCTTGTCCAGGCTGGCCGTGTGCCTCGCTCATTGCTAACGGCCGATGATCGTGTCGTCGATCGCACTGTGCAATGAGTCCGCCTAGGCAAGCCTGGGCATCGGGATCCAGCCCTGCATCTGCCATCTCAAGGGACTGCAACGAAGCACTCCGCTTGCTCAAAATCCCCCCAGCGATTTGGCTCTCGCGTAGCATGCATCATCGTTAGCTTCGCCGCCCACACCATCGAGCTTGTGTAGCCACATCCCAGCTCATTATCCCACGATTTTTCTCATTTCGTTGCCCACGTTTTTCCCACTGATGAGGCCTTGGCAGCAGGGGTGCCCAGGCTGGCTGTGTGGCTCGCTCATTGCTTACGGCCGATGATCGTGTCGTCGATCGCGCTGCGCAACGAGTCCGCCTAGGCAAGCCTGAGTGTCGGGATCCAACCCCACGTCCGCTGCCTCGAGGGCCTGTGACGAAGCACTCCGCATGCTCAAAATTCCCCCCAACGATTTGGCCCTCGCGTAGCATGCATCATCGTTAGCTTCGCCGCCCACACCGTCGTGCTTGTGTAGCCACATCCCAGCTCATTATCCCACAATTTTTCTCATTTCATTGCCCACAATTTAGTGGATTTCATTTCCCACGTTTTCCCACACTCTTCAGCCGACGTCGCTGGCTACCTGCCTGCCGGCGGTGGTGGCCGCCAGAGCCACATACGTCCGGCTGGATGGGCAAGGCAGCAAGCCGCCCTGCCCATGCCATGTGCGCTGGGTTGCCCCAGCCCAGCGCCTGCCCATGTGGGATGGGCAGGGGGGGAGGCACGCATGGCCTGTTGGCACCCAGCAAGCTAGGTGACCACCTCCCCCCTAAAGAGTCTTAAATGAAATTTCACTCCCGGTAGGAGGAAACATCAATATGTCTGAGCCGTCATAATGGGTCTAAAAAATTATTTACTAAGAATTTTGAGCTGAAATTTTGTAAATAAATGGAGAATAATCATATCTACCACCAGAAAAAATCTCAGAATTTTCTGGGCACTAAATTTTTTTTAATGAATTTTCTAAAGCCAAAAATTGAAAAAATCATCAAAAATAGCCCGTGAGTCGAAATGACCAAACTTCAGTGGCAGACTCCTCATGAATTACACAAATTATTTGAGTCATTTTGTCACCAATTCCATGATGAAAAGACGGTCAATTCACAACAATTTCGCAACTGGGCATTGCGGCCAGCAGGCTGGGGCAGCTGTGCCTCTGCCTGGCCCATGGTGCATTCTGGCTGCCCTGTCCAGCGCACCTCCAGCCACCCCATGGCAGCCCTCAGGGTCCACCAGAGCCAGGGGCCACGACCAAGGCCAGCTGGCCCATGAAATCAACACCCACAGCATGTGCTGAGCCTTACAGTGTTGCCATGCCTGCTGGGGACTGCTGTGGCACCCCTGGCTCGCACGCTGGGCAGTCAGTCGAGGGGCAGGGACAAGGGGGCTGGCTCGCGATGGGCGCCCGTGGCCTGGTTGGCATGCCCACCGCTGCAGCACGCTGGGCGAGCAGCCCATGCCGTGCCTGCTGGGGGCTGCCTGGGCGTGCCACCCGTGCCAGGGTCCATGCGATGTGGCCCCCCTGGCTCGCTTGCTGGGAACTACGTTGAGGGACAGGGACGAGGGGGCTGGCTGGCGCGCCCACCGCTGCCGCACGCTGGGCGAGCAGCCAATGCTGTAACTGCTGGGGGCTGCCTGGGCGTGCCGCACGTACCCAAGGTCCGTGTGACGTGGCACCCCATGCTCGGACACTGGGCAGTTAGTCGAGGGACAGGGACGAGGGGGCTGGCTCGCGATGGGCGCCCGCGGCCTGGCTGGTGCTTCCACCGCTGCCGCACGCTGGGCGAGCAGCCCATGCCGTGGCTGCTGGGGGCTTCCTGGGCGTGCCACCCATGCCAGGGTCTGTGCGATCCGGTCCCCCTGGCTCGCTCGCTGGGCACTACATCGAGGGACAGGGACGTGGGGGCTGGCTCGCGATGGGCACCCGCAGCCTGGCTAGCGCGCCCACCGCTGCCGCACGCTGGGCGAGCAGCCCATGCCGTGCCTGCTGGGGGCTACCTGGATGTGCCACCCGTGCCAGGGTCCATGCGATGCGGCTCCCCTGGCTCGCTCGCTGGGCACTATGTCGAGGGACAGGGACGTGGGGGCTGGCTTCCGATGGGTGCCAACCGCTGCCGCACGATGGGAGAGCAGCCCATGTCGTGCCTTCTGGGGGCTGCCTGAGCGTGCCACCCATGCCCAGGGTCTGTGTGACGTGGCCCCCCTGGCTTGCTCGCCGGGCACTTAGTCGAGGGACAGGGACGTGGGGGCTGGCTCGCGATGGGTGCCCGCGGCCTGGCTAGCGTGCCTACCGCTGCCGCACGCTGGGCGAGAAGCCCATGCCGTGCCTGCTGGGGCCAGCCTGGGCGTGCCACCCAGAACCAGGGTCAGTGCGATGCGGCACCCCTGGCTTGCCCGCTGGGCAGTCAGTCGACGGGCAGGGACGAGGGGGCTGGCTAGCGATGGGTGCCCGCGGCCTGGCTGGCGTGTCCATAGCTGCCGCACGCTGGGCGAGCAGCACATGCCGTGCCTGCTGGGGGCTGCCTGGGCATGCCACCGGTGCCAAGGGTCCGTGCGACGCGGCCCCCCTGGCTCGCTCGCTGGTCACTATGTCGAGGGACAGGGACGTGGGGGCTTGCTCGCGATGGGCGCCCGCGGCCTGGCTGGCGCGCCCACCGCTGCCGCACGCTGGGCGAGCAGCCTATGCCGTGCCTGCTGGGGGCTGCCTGGGCATGCCACCCGTGCGCAAAGTCCATGCGATGCGGCCCCCCTGGCTTTCTCGCTGGGCACTACGTCGAGGGACAGGGAAGTGGGA
>JAJFZO010000745.1:5000-15000 GCA_021397835.1 Moringa oleifera
TCACTCCCGGTAGGAGGAAACATCAATATGTCTGAGCCGTCATAATGGGTCTAAAAAATTATTTACTTGGAATTTTGAGCTGAAATTTTGTAAATAAATGGAGAATAATCATATCTACCACCAGAAAAAATTTCAGAATTTTCTGGGCGCTAAATTTTTTTTAATGAATTTTCTAAAGCTAAAAATTGAAAAAATCATCAAAAATAGCCCGTGAGTCGAAATGACCAAACTTCAGGGGCAGACTCCTCATGAATTACACAAATTATTTGAGTCATTTTGTCACCAATTCCATGATGAAAAGACGGTCAATTCACAACAATTTCGCAACTGGGCATTGCGGCCAGCAGGCTGGGGCAGCTGTGCCTCTGCCTGGCCCATGGTGCATTCTGGCTGCCCTGTCCAGCGCACCTCCAGCCACCCCATGGCAGCCCTCAGGGTCCACCAGAGCCAGGGGCCACGGCCAAGGCCAGCTTGCCCATGAAATCAACACCCACAGCATGTGCTGAGCCTCACAGCATGCTTGCGGCTGGCTCGCGTAGGGCGCCCCTGGCAAGGCTGTTGCCATGCCTGCTGGGGACTGCTGTGGCACCCCTGGCTCGCACGCTGGGCAGTCAGTCAAGGGGCAGGGGCAAAGGGGCTGGCTCGCGATGGGCGCCCGTGGCCTGGTTGGCGCGCCCACCGCTGCAGCACGCTGGGCGAGCAGCCCATGCCGTGCCTGCTGGGGGCTGCCTGGGCGTGCCACCCGTGCCAGGGTCCATGCGATGTGGCCCCCCTGGCTCGCTCGCTGGGAACTACGTCGAGGGACAGGGACGAGGGGGCTGGCTCGCGATGAGCGCCCGCGGCCTGGCTAGCGCGCCCACCGCTGCCGCACGCTTGGCGAGCAGCCAATGCCGTGCCTGCTGGGGGCTGCCTGGGAGTGCCGCACGTACCCAGGGTCCGTGCGATGTGGCACCCCATGCTCGCATACTGGGCAGTCAGTCGAGGGACAGGGACGAGGGGGCTGGCTCGCGATGGGTGCCCGTGGCCTGGCTGGTGCTTCCACCGCTGCCGCACGTTGGGTGAGCAGCCTATGCCATGGCTGCTGGGGGCTTCGTGGGCGTGCCACCCATGCCAGGGTCTGTGCGATCCGGTCCCCCTGGCTCGCTCGCTGGGCACTACATCGAGGGACAGGGACGTGGGGGCTGGCTCGCGATGGGCGCCCACGCCTGGCTAGCGCGCCCACCGCTGCCGCACGCTGGGCGAGCAGCCCATGCCGTGCCTGCTGGGGGCTACCTGGGTGTGCCACCCGTGCCAGGGTCCATGCGATGCGGCTCCCCTGGCTCGCTCACTGGGCACTACGTCGAGGGACAGGGACGTGGGGGCTGGCTTCCGATGGGCGCCAACCACTGCCACACGCTGGGCGAGCAGCCCATGTCGTGCCTTCTGGGGGCTGCCTGGGCGTGCCACCCATGCCCAGGGTCTGTGCGACGTGGCCCCCCTGGCTTGCTCGCCGGCACTTAGTTGAGGGACAGGGACGTGGGGGCTGGCTGGCGATGGGCGCCCGCGGCCTGGCTAGCGCGCCCACCGCTGCCGCACGCTGGGAGAGCAGCCCATGCCGTGCCTGCTGGGGCCAGCCTGGACGTGCCACCCGGAACCAGGGTCAGTGCGACGCGGCACCTCTGGCTTGCATGCTGGGCAGTCAGTTGACGGGCAGGGACGAGGGGGCTGGCTAGCGATGGGCGCTCGCGGCCTGGCTGGCGTGTCCACCTCTGCCCCACGCTGGGCGAGAAGCACATGCCGTGCCTGCTGGGGGCTGCCGGGGCGTGCCACCGGTGCCAAGGGTCCATGAGACGTGGCCCCCCTGGCTCGCTCGCTGGGCACTATGTCGAGGGACAGGGACGTGGGGGCTTGCTCGCGATGGGCGCCGGCGGCCTGGCTGGCGCGCCCACCGCTGCCGCACGCTGGGCGAGCAGCCTATGCCGTGCCTGCTGGGGGCTGCCTGGGCGTGCCACCCGTGCCCAAAGTCCATGCGATGCAGCCCCCCTGGCTTGCTCGCTGGGCACTACGTCGAGGGACAGGGAAGTGGGAACTGGCTCGCGATGGGCACCCGTGGCCTGGCTGGCGCGCCCACCGCTGCCGCATGCTGGGTACTTGGTCCATGCCGTGCCTGCTGAGGGCTGCCTGGGCATTCCTCCCGTGCCCAGTGTCCATGCAATGTGGCTCCCCTGGCTCGCTCGCGGGGCACATAGTCGAGGGACAGGGATGAGGGGGCTGGCTAGCGATGGGCGCCTTTGGCCTTGCTGGCGCGCCCTCCTCTGCCGCACGCTGGGCACTTGGCCCATGCCGTGCCTGCTGGTGGCTGCCTGGGCATGCCTTCTGTTCCCATTGTCCATGTGACGTGGCTCCCCTTGCTCACTTGCTGGGCACTTAGTCGAGGGACAGGGACGAGGGGTCTGGCTCGCGATGGGCGCCTGTGGCCTGGCTGGAGCGCCCTCCTCTGCCGAACGCTAGGCACTTGGCCCATGCCGTGCCTGGTGGGGGCTGCCTGGGCATGCCTCCTGTGCCCAGGGTCCGTGCGATGTGGCCCCCCTGGGTTGCTCGCTGGGCACTTTGTTGAGGGACAGGGACGTGGGTGCTGGCTCGAGATGGGCGCCTGCGGCATGGCTGACGCGCCCACCGCTGCCGCACGCTGGACGAGCCGCCCATTCCGTGCCTGCTGGGGGCTGCCTGGGTGTGCCATCCGTGCCCAGGGTCCGTGCGACGCGGCCAGGGAGCCCCCCTGGGTCGCTCGCTGAGCACTTTGTGGAGGGACAGGGACGTTGGGCTTGGCTCGCGATGGGCGCCCTCGGCATGGCTGACGCGCCCACCGCTGCCGCACGCTGGGTGAGCAGTCCATGCCGTGCCTGCCGGGGGCTGCCTGGATGTGCCACCCATTCCCAGGGTCCATGCGACGTGGCAGCCCTGGCTCGCACGCTTGGCAGTCAGTCGAGGGGCAGGGACGAGGGTGCTGGCTCGCGATGGGCGCCCGCGGCCTGGCTGGCGTGCCCAACGCTGCCTGGCTGGCATGCCCAATGCTGCCGCATGCTGGGTGAGCAGTCCATGCCATGCCTGCGGGGGGCTGCCTGGGTGTGCCACCCGTGCCCAGGCTCTGTGCGACATGGCCCCCCTGGCTCCCTCGCTGGGCACTTCATCGAGGGACAGGGACGTGGGGGCTGGCTCGCGATTGGCGCCCGCGGCCTGGCTGGCACGCCCACCGCTGCCGTACGATGGGCGAGCAGCCCATGCCGTGCCTGCTTGGGGCTGCCTGGGCATGCCACCCATGCCCAGGGTCCGTACGATGCGGCCCGCCTGGCTTGCTCACTGGGCACTTAGTCGAGGGACAGGGACGTGGGGGCTGGCTGGCGCGCTCACCGCTGCCGCACGCTGGGCGAGCAGCCCTTGCCGTGCAAGCTGGGGGCTGCCTGGGCGTGCCACCAGTGCCCATGGTCCATGCGACGTGGCCCGCCTGGCTAGCTCACTGGGCACTTAGTTGAGGGACAGGGACGTCTGGCTGGCTCGCGATGGGCGCCCACAGCATGGCTGGCGCGCCCACCGCTGCCGCACGCTGGGCGAGAAGCCCATACTGTGCCTGCTGGGGGCTGCCTGGGCGTGCCACCTGTGCCCAGGGACCGTGCGACGCGGCACCCCTGGCTCGCACGCTGGGCAGCCAGTCGAGGGGCTGGGACGAGGGGGCTGGCTCGCGATGGGCGCCCGTGGCCTGGCTGGCGCGCCCACCGCTGCTGCACTCTGGGCGAGCACACCATGCCGTGCCTGCTGGGGGATACCTGGGCATGCCACCTGTGCCAAGGGTCTGTGCGACGCAGCACCCGTGGCTCGCACGTTGGGCAGTGAGTCAAGAGGCAGGGACGAGGGGGCTGGCTCGCGATGGGCGCCCGCGGCATGGCTGGCGCGCCCACCGCTGCCGCACGCTGGCCGAGCAGCCCATACTGTGCCTGCTGGGGGCTGCCTGGGCGTGCCACCTGTGCCCAGGGACCGTGCGACGCGGCACCCCTGGCTCGCACGCTGGGCAGCTAGTTGAGGGCTGGGACGAGGGGGCTGGCTCGCGATGGTTGCCCGTGGCCTGGCTGGCGTGCCCACCGCTGCTGCACTCTGGGCGAGCACACCATGCCGTGCCTGCTGGGGGATGCCTGGGCATGCCACCCGTGCCAAGGGTCTGTGCGACGCAGCACCCGTGGCTCGCACGTTGGGCAGTGAGTCAAGGGGCAGGGACGAGGGGGCTGGCTCGCGATGGGCGCCCGCGGCATGGCTGGCGCGCCCACCGCTGCCGCACGCTGGCCGAGCAGCCCATGCCTTGCCTGCTGGGGGCTGCTTGGGCTTGCCACTTGTGCCCAGGGTCCGTGCGATGTGGCCACCCTGGCTCGCTCACCGGGTACTTAGTCGAGGGACAGGGACGTGGGGCTTGCTCGCGATTGGCGCCCGCGGCCTGGCTGGCGCGCTCACCGCTGCCACACGTTGGGCGAGCAGCCCATGCCGTGCCTGCTGGGGGCTGCGTGGGCGTACCACCTATGCCCATGGTCCGTGTGATGTGGCCCCTCTGGCTCACTCGCTGGGCACTACGTCGAGGGAGAGGGATGTGGGGGCAAGCTCGCGATGGGTGCCCGCGGCATGGCTGGCGCGCCCACCGCTGCCGCACGCTGGCCGAGCAGCCCATGCCTTGCCTGCTGGGGGCTGCTTGGGCTTGCCACTTGTGCCCAGGGTCCGTGCGATGTGGCCACCCTGGCTCGCTCACCGGGTACTTAGTCGAGGGACAGGGACGTGGGGCTTGCTCGCGATTGGCGCCCGTGGCCTGGCTGGCGCGCTCACCGCTGCCACACGTTGGGCGAGCAGCCCATGCCGTGCCTGCTGGGGGCTGCGTGGCCGTACCACCTATGCCCATGGTCCGTGTGATGTGGCCCCTCTGGCTCACTCGCTGGGCACTACGTCGAGGGAGAGGGATGTGGGGGCAAGCTCGCGATGGGTGCCCGCGGCATGGCTGGCGCGGCCACCGCTGCCGCACGCTGGCCGAGCAGCCCATGCCTTGCCTGCTGGGGGCTGCTTGGGCTTGCCACTTGTGCCCAGGGTCCGTGCGATGTGGCCACCCTGGCTCGCTCACCGGGTACTTAGTCGAGGGACAGGGACGTGGGGCTTGCTCGCGATTGGCGCCCGCGGCCTGGCTGGCGCGCTCACCGCTGCCACACGTTGGGCGAGCAGCCCATGCCGTGCCTGCTGGGGGCTGCGTGGGCGTACCACCTATGCCCATGGTCCGTGTGATGTGGCCCCTCTGGCTCACTCGCTGGGCACTACGTCGAGGGAGAGGGATGTGGGGGCAAGCTCGCGATGGGTGCCCGCGGCCTAGCTGGCGCGCGCACCGCTGCCGCATGCTGGGCCAGCAGCCCCTGCCGTGCTTGCTGGGGGCTACCTGGGTGTGCCCTATGTGCCAGGGTCCGTGCGACGCGGCCCCCCTGGCTCGCTCGCTGAGCACCTAATCGAGGGACAGGGACATGGGGGCAAGCTCGCGATGGGCGCTCGCGGCCTGGCTGGCACCCCCACCGCTGCCGCACGCTGGGAAGTCAGTTGAGGGGCAGGGACGAGGGGGCCGGCTCGTGATGGGCACCCGCGGCCTGGCTGGTGCGTCCACCGCTGCCGCACGCTGGGCGAGCATCCCATGCCGTGCCTGCTGGGGGCTGCCTGGGTGTGCCACCCGTGCCCCGGGTCCGTGCGACATGGCACCCCTGGTTCGCATGCTTGCCAGTCAGTCGAGGGACAGGGAGGAGGGGGGCTGGCTCGCGATGGGCGCCCGCGGCCTAGCTGGCGCACCCACCGCTGCCGTACGCTGAGCGAGCAGCCCATTTCCTGCCTGCTGGGGGCTGCCTGGGTGTTGCAACCCGTTCCCACGGTCCATGCGATGCGGCCCCCCTAGCTCGCTCACTGGGCACTTAGTCGAGGGACAGCGACAGGGGGGGCTGGCTCGCGATGGGCGCCCGCGGCCTAGCTGGCGCACCCACCGCTGCCGCACGCTGAGCGAGCTGCCCATTTCCTGCCTGCTGGGGGCTGCCTGGGTGTTGCAACCCGTTCCCAGGGTCCATGCGACGCGGCCCCCCTAGCTCGCTCACTGGGCACTTAGTCGAGGGACAGCGACGTGGGCGCTGACTCGAGATGGGCGTCCGCGGCCTGGCTGGCGCGCCCACCGCTGCCGCACGCTGGGCGAGCAGCCCATGCCTTCCCTGCTGGGGGCTGCCTGGGTGTGCCACCCGTGCCCAGGGTCCGTGCAATGCGGCCCCCCTGGCTCGCTCGCTGGGCACTACGTCGAGGGAGAGGGACGTAGGGGCTGGCTCGCAATGGGTGCCCGCGGCCTGGCTGGCGCGCCCACCGCTGCCGCACGCTGGGCGAGTAGCCCAAGCCGTGCCTACTGGGGGCTCCCTAGGTGTGCCCCATGTGCCAGAGTCCGTGCGACACGGCCCCCCTGGCTCGCTCGCTGAGCACTTAATCGAGGGACAGGGACATGGGGGCTGGCTCGCTATGGGCGCCCGTGGCCTGGCTGGCGCGCCCACCGCTGCCGCACCTTGGGCGGGCAGCCCATGCCATGCCTGCTGGGGGCTGCCTAGGCATGCCATCCGTGCCCAGGCTCCATGTGACGTGGCTCCCCTGGCTCGCACGCTGGGAACTCAGTCGAGGGGCAGGGACGAGGGGCCTGGCTCGTGATGGGCGCCCGCGGCAAGGCTGGCGCACCCACCGCTGCCGCACACTGGGAGAGCAGCCCATGCCGTGCCTGCTGGGGCCTGCCTGGGCGAGCCACCCATGCCCAGAGTCTGTGCGACAAGGCACCCATGGCTCGCACGCTGGGAAGTCAGTCGAGGGGCAGGGACGAGAGGGCCGGCTCGCGATGGGCGCCCGTGGCCTGGCTGGCGCGCCCACCGCTGCCACATGCTGGGCAAGCAGCCCATGCCGTGCCTGCAGGGCACTGCATAGGCGTGCCACCCAAGCCCATGGTCTGTGCGACGCGGCCCCCCAGGCTCGCTTGCTGGGCACTTAGTAGAGGGAGAGGGACGTGGGGGCTGGCTCACGATGGGCGCCCGCGGAATGGCTGGCGCGCCCACCGCTGCCGCACGCTGGGCGAGCAGCCCATGCCGTGCCGGCTTGGGGCTGCCTGGGCGTGCCACCCGTGCCCATGGCCCGGGTGACACGGCACCCCTGGCTCGCATGCTGGGCAGTTAGTCGAGGGGCGGGGACAAGGGGGCTGGCTCTCAATGGGCGCCTGCGGCCTGGATCGCGATGGGCGCCTGCGGCCTGGCTCGAGATGGGCGCCCGCGGCCTGCCTCGCGATGGGCACCCGCGGCCTGGCTGGCGCGCCCACCGCTGCCGCACGCTGGGCGGGCAACCCAAGCCGTGCCTGCTGGTGGCTGCCAGGGCGTGCCACCCGTGCCCAGGGTCCGTGTGACACGGCCCCCTTGGCTCGCTCGCTGGGCACTTAGTTGAGGGAGAGGGACGTTGGGTCTGGCTCGCGATGGGCACCCGCGGAATGGCTGGTGCGCCCACCGCTGCCGCACGCTAGGCGAGCAGCCCATGCCGTGCCTGCTGGTGGCTGCCTGGGTGTCCCACCCGTGCCGAGGGTCCGTGCGACGTGGCTCCCCTGGCTCGCACGCTGGGAAGTCAGTCGAGTGGCAGGGACGAGGGGGCTGGCTCGCGATGGGCGCCCGCGGCCCGGATGGCGCGCCCACCGCTGCCGTACGCTGGGCGAGCAGCCCATCTCGTGCCTGCTGGGGCCTGCCTGGGCATGCACTGCCGTGCCAAGGGTCCGTGCAATGCGGCTCCCCTGGCTCACTCGCTGGGCACTTAGTCGAGGGACAGGGACGAGGGGGCTGGCTCGCGATATGCGCCTGTGGCCTGGCTGGCGCGCCCACCGCAGCCGAACACTGGGCACTTGGTCCATCCCATGCCTGCTGGGTGCTGCCTGAGCATGCCTCCCATGCCGAGGGTCCATGCAACATTGCTCCCCTGGCTCGCTCGCTGGGCACTAAGTCGAGGGGCAGGGACGAGGGGTCTTGCTCATGATGGGCGCCTGTGGCCTTGCTGGCGCACCCACCGCTGCCGCATGCATGGCACTTGGCCCATGCCATGCCTGCTGGGGGCTGCCGGGGCATGCCTCCCGTGCCCAGGGTCCATGCGACGTGGCTCCCCTGGCTCGCTTGCTGGGGACTTAGTCGAGGGACAGGGACGAGGGGGCTGGCTCGCGATGGGCGCCTGTGGCCTGGCTGGCACGCCCACCGCTGCCACACACTGAGCACTTGGCCCATTCTGTGCCTGCTGGGGGCTGCCTGGGCATGCCTCCCGTGCCGAGGGTCCATGCGACGCAGCTCCCCTGGCTCGCTCGCTGGGCACTAAGTCGAGGGACAGGGACGAGGGGTCTGGCTCATGATGGGCACCTATGGCCTCGCTGGCGCTCCCACCGCTGCAGCACGCTGGGCACATGGCCCATGCCATGCCTGCTGGGGGCTGCCTGGGCATACCTCCCGTGCCCAGGGTCTGTACAACATGGCTCCCCTGGCTCGCTCGCTGGGGACTTTTTCAAGGGACATTGACGAGGGGTCTGGCTCATGATGGGCGACTGTGGCCTTGCTGGCGCTCCCACTGCTGCCACACACTGGGCACTTGGCCCATGCCCTGCCAGCCCCCCGAGCGACGCGGCTCACCTGGCTCGCTCGCTGGGGACTTAGTCGAGGGACAGGGACGAGGGGGCTGGCTCGCGATGGGCGCTTGTGGCCTGGCTGGCGCGCCCACCGCTGCCGCACACTGGGTACTTGGCCCATTCTGTGCCTGCTGGGGGCTGCCTGGGAATTCCTCCCATGCCCAGGGCCCGTGCGACGCGGCTCCCCTGGCTTGCTCTCTAGGCACTAAGTCGAGGGACTGGGACGAGGGGTCTGGCTATTGATGGGCGCCTGTGGCCTCGCTGGCGTGCCCACCGCTGCAGTATGCTGGGCACTTGGCCCATGCCGTGCCTGCTGGGGGCTGCCGGGGCATGCCTCCCATGCCCAGGGTCTGTGCAACGCGGCTCCCCTGGCTCGCTCGCTGGGGACTTTGTCGAGGGACAGGGACGAGGGGGCTGGCGCGCCCACCGCTGCCGTATGCTGGGAACTTGGCCCATTCCGTGCCTGCTGGGGGCTGCCTGGGCATGCCTCCCGTGCCCAGGGTCTGTGTGATGCGGCTCCCCTGGCTCGTTCGCTGGGCACTTAGTCGAGGGACAGGGAGGAGGGGCTGGCTCGCGATGGGCGCCTGTGGCCTGGCTGGTGCGCCCACCTCTGCCGTACACTGTGCACTTTGCCCATGCCGTGCCTGCTGGGGGCTGCCTGGGCATGCCTCCCATTTCAAGGGTCCGTGCAACGCGGTTCCCCTGGCTCGCTCGCTGAGCACTTAGTCGAGGGACCGGGATGACGGGGCTGGCTTGCGATGGGCGTCTGTGGCCTGGCTGGCACGCCCACCGCTGCCGCATGCTGGGTACTTGGCCCATTCCATGCCTGCTGGGGGCTGCCTGGGCATACCTCCCGTGCCCAGGGTCTGTGCAACATGGCTCCCCTGGCCCGCTCGCTGGGGACTTTTTCGAGGGACATTGACGAGGGGTGTGGCTCATGA
Source organism: Moringa oleifera (assembly GCA_021397835.1). Taxonomy (NCBI): domain Eukaryota; kingdom Viridiplantae; phylum Streptophyta; class Magnoliopsida; order Brassicales; family Moringaceae; genus Moringa; species Moringa oleifera. Next base: position 14,646 of record JAJFZO010000745.1, read on the forward strand.
TGGGCGCCTGTGGCCTTGCTGGCACTCCCACCGCTGCCGCACGCTGGGCACTTGGCCCATGCCCTGCCAGCCCCCCGTGCGACGCGGCTCACTTGGCTCACTCGCTGGGGACTTAGTCGAGGGACAGGGACGAGGGGGCTGGCTCGCGATGGGCGCCTGTGGCCTGGCTGGCGCGCCCACCACTGCCGCACACTGGGCACTTGGCCCATTCCGTGCCTGCTGGGGGCTGCCTGGGAATTCCTCCCATGCCCAGGGTCTGTGCGACGCAGCTCCCCTGGCTCGCTCTCTGGGCACTAAGTCGAGGGACAGGGACGAGGGGTCTGGCTGATGATGGGCGCCTGTGGCCTCGGTGGTG
>JAJFZO010000745.1:22500-30647 GCA_021397835.1 Moringa oleifera
CTTTGTTGCCCACGTTTTTCCCACCGATGAGGCCTTGGTAGCAGGGGTGCCCAGGCTGGCCGTGTGGCTCGCTCATTGCTAACGGCCGACGATTGTGTCGTCGATCGCGCTGCGCAACGAGTCCGCCTAGGCAAGCCTGAGCGTCGGGATCCAACCCCACGTCCACCGCCTCGAGGGCCTGTGATGAAGCACTCTGCATGCTCGAAATTCCCCCCAATGATTTGGCCCTCGCGTAGCATGCATCATCGTTACCTTTGCCGCCTACACCATCGAGCTTGTCTAGCCACATCCCAGCTCATTATCCCACGATTATTCTCGCTTCGTTGCCCACGTTTTTCCCACCGATGAGGCCTTGGTAGCAGGGGTGCCCAGGCTGGCCGTGTGGCTCGCTCATTGCTAACGGCCGAAGATTGTGTCGTCGATCGCGCTGCGCAACGAGTCCGCCTAGGCAAGCCTGAGCGTCGGGATCCAACCCCACGTCCACCGCCTCGAGGGCCTGTGATGAAGCACTCCGCATGCTCGAAATTTCCCCCAATGATTTGGCCCTTGCGTAGCATGCATCATCGTTAGCTTCGCCGCGCACACTGTCGAGCTTGTGTAGCCACATCCCAGCTCATTATCCTTGATTTTTCTCATTTCGTTGCCTACGTTTTTCCCACCAATGAGACCTTGGCAACAGGGGTGTCACGCCTTGCCCAGGCTGGCCGTGTGGCTCGCTCTTCGCTAACGGCCGACGATCATGACGTCGATCACGCTGCGTAACGAGTCCGCCTAGGCAAGCCTGGGCGTCGGGATCCAGCCCCGCAACCGCCGCCTCGAGGGCCTGCGACGAAGCACTCCGCATGCTCAAAATCCCCCCAGCGATTTTGCCCTCGCGTAGCATGCATCATCGTTAGCTTCGCCGCCCAGACCGTCGAGCTTCTGTAGCCACATCCCAGCTCATTATCCCATGATTTTTCTCATTTCATTGCCCACATTTTTCCCACCGATGAGGCCTTGGCAGCAGGGGTGTCACGCCTTGCACAGGCTGGCAACGTGGCTCGCTCATTGCTAATGGCCGACGATCGTGTCGTCGATCGCGCTGCGCAACGAGTCCACCAAGGCATGCCTGGGCGTCGGGATCCAGCCCTGCATCTGCCGCCACGAGGGCCTGCGACGAAGCACTCCGCATGCTCAAAATCCCCCAGCAATTTGGCCCTCGCGTAGCATGCATCATCATTAGGTTCGCCGCCCACACCGTCGAGCTTGTGTAGCCACATCCCAGCTCATTATCCCACGATTTTTCTAATTTCGTAGCCCACAATTTAGTGGATTTCATTTCCCACGTTTTCCCCACTCCGTTAGCTACTGATCAGGCATCCCACACTCTTCGGCCGACATTGCCGGCCGCCTGCCTACCGGCGGTGGTGGCCGCCACAGCCACGCACCACCGGCAGGATGGGCAAGGCAGCAAGCCGCCCTGCCCATGCCATGCGCGCTGGGTTGCCCAAGCCCAGCGCCTCCCCACGTGGGATGGGCAAGGGGGGAGGCACGCATGGCCTGTTGGCACCCAGCAAGCTAGGTGACCACCTCCCCCCTAAAGAGTCTTAAATGAAATTTCACTCTTGGCAAGAGGAAACATCAATATATCTGAGCCATCATAATGGGTCTAAAAAATTATTTACTTGGAATTTTGAGCTGAAATTTTGTACATAAATGGAGAATAATCATATCTACGACCAGAAAGAATTTCAGAATTTTCTGGGCACTAAATTTTTTTTAATGAATTTTCTAGAGCCAAAAATTGAAAAAATCATCAATAATAGACCATGAGTCAAAATGATCCCAAATTCAGGGGCAGACTCCTCATGAATTACACGAATTATTTGAGTAATTTCAGGACCAATTCCATGATTAAAATACGGTCAATTCACAACAATTTCGCAACTGGGCATTGCGGCTAGCAGGCTGGGGCAGCTGCGCCTCTGCCTGGCCCATGGTGCATGCTGGCTGCCCTGTCCAGCGCACCTCCATCCACCCCATGGCAGCCCTCAGGGTCCACCAGAGCCAGGGGCCACGGCCAAGGCCAGCTTGCCCATGAAATCAACGCCCACAGCATGTGCTGAGCCTCACAGCGTGCTCGCGACTGCCTCGTGTGGGGCGCCCATGGCAAGGCTGGTGCCGTGCCTGCTGGCGACTGCTGTGGAACCCCTAGCTCACACTCTGGGAAGTCAGTTGAGGGGCAAGGACGAGGGGGCTGGCTCGCGATGGGCGCATGTGGCCTGGCTGGTGCGCCCACTGCTGCCGCACACTGGGCGAGCAGCCCATGCCGTGCCTGCTGGGGGCTGCCTGGGCGTGCCACCCGTGCCCAGGGTCCATGAGACGTGGCCCCCTGGCCCGCTCACTGGGCACTATGTCAAGGGATAGGGACGTGGGGGCTGGCTCGCGATAGGCGCCCGCGGCCTGGCTGGCTCGCCCACCGCTGGCGCACGCTGGGCGTGCAGCCCATGCCGTGCCTGCTGGGGGCTGCCTGGGCCTGCCACCCGTGCCCGGGGTCAGAGCGATGTGGCACCCCCTGCTCGCACGCTGGGCAGTCAGTCGAGGGGATGGGACGAGGGGGCTGGCTCGCGATGGGCGCCCGCAGCATGGCTGGCGTGCCCACCGCTGTCGCACGCTGGGCGAGCAGCCCATGCCGTGCCTACTGGGGGCTACCTGGGCGTGCCACATGTGCCCAGGGTTTGTAAGATGTGGCCACCCTGACTCGCTCGCTGGGCACTTAGTCGAGGGACAGGGACGTGGGGGCTAGCTCGCGATGAGCGCCCGCGGCCTGGCTGGCGCACCCAACGCTGCCGCACGCTGGGCGTGCAGCCCATGCCGTGCCTGCTTGGGGCTGCCTGGGCGTGCCACCCGTGCCCAGGTCCCATGCGACGCGGCACCCCTGGCTCCCATGCTGGGCAGTAAGTCGAGTGGCAGGGAGGAGGGGGCTGGCTCGCGATGGGCGCCCATGGCCTGGCTGGGGCGCCCACCGCTGCCGCACGCTGGGCGAGCAGCCCATGCCGTGCCTGCTGGGGGCTACCTGGGAGTGCCACACGTTCCCAGGGTTTGTAAGACGCGGCCCCCCTGACTTGCTCGCTGGGCACTTAGTCGAGGGACAGGGACGTGGGGGCTAGCTCGCGATGGGCTCCCGTGTTCTGCCTGGCGCACCCACCGCTGCCGCACGCTAGGCGTGCAGCCCATGCCGTGCCTGCTTTCGGCTGCCTGGGTGTGCCACCCATGCCCAGGGTCCGTGCGACACGGCACCCCTGGCTCCCACGCTGGGCAGTCAGTCGAGGGCCAGGGAGGAGGGGGCAGGCTCGCGAGGGGCGCCCGCGGCCCGGCTGGCACGCCCACTGCTGCCACACGGTCGGCGAGCTGCCCATGCCGTGCCTGCTGGGGGCTGCCTGGGCGTGCCACCCATGCCCAGGGTCCATGCGACGCGGCATCCCCGGCTCGCACCCTGGGCAGTCCGTCGAGGGGCAGGGACAAGGGGGCTGGCTCGCGATGGGCGCCCGCGGCCTGGCTTGCGCGGCCACCGCTGCCGCACGCTGGGTGAGTAGCCCATGCCGTGCCATCTGGGGGCTGCCCAGGCATCCCACCCGTGCCCAGGGTCCATGCGACGTGGCATCCCTGGCTCGCACCCTGGGCAGTCCGTCGAGGGGCAGGGACAAGGGGGCTGGCTCGAGATAGGCGCCCGCTGCCTGGCTGGCGTGCCCGCCGCTGCCACACGATGGGCGAGCAGCCCATGCCATGCCTGCTGGGGGCTGCCTGGGTGTGCCACCCATGCCCAGAGTCTGTGCGACGCGGCCCCCCTGCCTCGCTCACTGGGCACTTAGCCGAGGGACAGGAACGTGGGGGCTAGCTTCCGATGGGCGCCCGTGGCCTGGCTTGCGCGGCCACCGCGGCTGCACGCTGGGCGAGCAGCCCATGCCGTGCCTGCTGGGGGCTGCCTGGGCGTTCCACCCATGCCCAGGGTCTGTGCGACGCGGCACCCCTGGCTCGCACGCTGTGCAGTCAGTCAAGGGGCAGGGACGAGGCGACCGGCTCATGATGGGCACCCGCGGTTTGGCTGGCGCGCCCACCGCTGCCGCACACTGGACGAGCAGCCCATGCCGTGCCAGCTGGGGGCTGCCTGGGCATGCCACCAGTGCCCAGGATCTGTGCGACACAGCCCCCGTGGTTCACTCGCTGGGCACTACGTCGAGGGAAAGGGACGCGGGGGCTGGCTCGCGATGGGCACCCGCGGCCTGGCTGGCACGCACATCGCTGCAGCACGCTGGGCAATTAGCCCATGCCGTGCCTGCTGGGGGCTGCCTGGGCATGCCACCCATGCCCAGGGTCAATGCGATGCGGCCCCCCTGGGTCGCTCGCTGGGCAGTACGTTGAGGGACAGGGACGTGGGGGCTGGCTTGCGATGGGCGCCTGCGGCCTGGCTGGCGCACCCACCGCAGCCACACGCTGGGCGAGCAGCCCATGCTGTGCCTGCTGGGGGCTGCCTGGGAGCACCACCCGTGCCCAGGGTCCATGCGACATGACACCCCTGGCTCGCATGCTGGGCAGTAAGTCGAGGGGCAGGGACGAGGGGGCTGGCTCGCGATGGGCGCCCGCGGCCTGGCTGGGGCGGCCAACCACTGCCGCACCCTGGGCGAGCAACCCATGCCGTGCCTGCTGGGGGCTGCCTCGGCGTGCCATCAAAGCCCAGGGTCCGTGCGACGCGGCCCCCCTGGCTTGCTCGCTGGGCACTTAGTCGAGGGAAAGGTACGTGGGGGCTGGCTCGCGATAGGCGCCTGCGGCCTGGCTGGCGCACCCACCGCTGCCGCACTCTGGGCGAGCAGCCCATGCCGCGCCTGCTGGGGGCTTCCTTGTCGCTCCACCCGTGCCCAGGGCCCGTGCAATGTGACACCCGTGGCTCGCACTCTGGGAAGTCAGTCGAGGGGCAGGGATGAAGGGGTTGGGTCGCGATGGGCGCCCACGGCCAGGCTGGCTCGCGATGGGCGCCCGCGGCCAGGCTGGCGCGCCCACCGTTGCCGCGCGCTGGGCGAGCAGCCCATGCCGTGCCTGCTGGGGGCTGCCGGGGTGTGCCACCCTAGCCCAGGGTCCGTGCGACGTGGCCCCCCTGGCTCGCTCGCTGGGCACTTAGTCGAGGGACAGGGACATTGGGGCTGGCTCGCGATGGGCGCCCACGGCCTGGCTGGCGCGCCCACCGCTGCCGCATGCTGGGCGAGCAGCCCATGCTGCTCCTGCTGGGGGCTGCCTGGGCGTGCCACCCATGTCCATGGTCCATGCGACGTGGCACCCCTGGCTCGCATGCTAGGCAGTCAATCGAGGGGCAGGGACGAGGGGGCTGGCTCGCGATGGGCGCCTGCGGCCTGGCTGGCTCACCCACCGCTGCCGCACGCTGGGCGAGCAGCCCATGCCGTGCCTGATGGGGGCTGCCTGGGCATGCCACTCATGCCCAGGGTCCATGTGACGCGGCACCCCTTGCTCCACGCTGGGCAGTCTGTCGAGGGGCAGGGACGAGGGGGCTGGCACGCGATGGGCGCCCGCGGCCTGGCTGGCGCGGCCACCGCTGCCGCATGCTGGGCCAGCAGCCCATGCCGTGCCTGCTGGGGACTGCCTGGGCGTGCCACCCGTGCCCAGGGTCCGTGGGACGTGGCTTCCCTGGCTCGCACGCTGGGTAGTCAGTCGAGGGGCAGGGACGAGGGGGTGGCCTAGCGATGGGCGCCTGCGGCCTGGCTCGCGTTGGGCGCCCGCGGCCTGGCTCACGGTGGGCACCCGCGGCCTGGCTGGCGTGCCCACCGCTGCCGCATGCTGGGCGAGCAGCCCATGCTGTGCCTGCTGGGGGCTACCTGGGCGTGCCATCCGTGCCCAGGGTCCAAGCGACCCGGCCCCCCTGGCACGCTTGCTGGGCAATACGTCGAGGGACAGGGACGTGGGGGCTGGCTCGCGATGGGAGCCCGCGGCCTGGCTGGCGCGCCCACCGCTGCCGCACGCTAGGCGAGCAGCCCATGCCGTTCCTGCAGGGGGCTGCCTGGTCGTCCCACCCATGCCCAGGGTCCGTGCGACGCGGCACCCCTGGCTCTCACGCTGGGCAGTCAGTCGAGGGGCAGGGACGAGGGGGCTGGCTTGCGATGGGCGCCCGCAGCCTGGCTGGCGCGCCCACCGCTGCCGCACACTGGGCGAGTAGCCCATGCGTGCCTGCTGGGGGCTGCCTCGGCATGCCATGCCTGCCCCGGGTCCGTGAGACATGGCACCCCTGGTTCGCACGCTGGGCAGTCAGTCGAGGGGCAGGGACGAGGGGGCTGGCTCGAGATGGGCGCCCGCGGCCTGGCTGGCGCACCCACCGCTGCCGCACGCTGGGCAAGCAGCCCATGCCGTGCCTGCTGGGGGCTGCATGGGCGTGCCACCCGAGAACAGGGTCTGTGCGACGTGGCTCCCCTGGGTCGCACGCTGGGAAGTCGGTCGAGGGGCAGGGACGAGGGGGCTGGCTCGCGATGGGGACCCGTGGCCTGGCTGGCGCGCCCACCGCTGCCGCACACTGGGCGAGCAGCCCATGCCGTGCCTGCTTGGGGCTGCCTGGGCGTGCCACCTGTGCCCCAGGGTCCGTGCAACGCTGCCCCCCTGGCACGCTCGCTGGGCACTACGTCGAGGGACAGGGACGTGGCGGCTGGCTCGCGATGCGCGCCCGCGGCCTGGCTGGCGAACCCACCGCTGCTGCATGCTGGGCGAGCAGCCCATGCCGTGCCTGCTGGGGGCTGCCTGGGGGTGCCACCCGTGCCCAGGGTCCGTGCTATGCGGCACCCCTGGCTCTCACGCTGGGCAGTCGGTAGAGGGGCAGGGACGAGGGGGCTGGCTCGCGATGGGCGCCCGCGGCCTGGCTGGCGCACCCACTGCTGCCGCATGCTGGGCAGGCAGCCCATGCCGTGCCTGCTGGGGGCTGCCTTGGCGTGCCACCCATGCCCAGGGTCCGTGTGACGCGACACCCCGGTCTCACACGCTGGGCAGTCAGTCAAGGGGCAGGGACGAGGGGGCTGGCTCTCGATGGGCGCCCGCGGCCTGGCTGGTGAACCCACCACTGCCTTACGCTGGGCGAGCAGCCCATGCCCTGCCTGCTGGGGGCTTCCTGGGCATGCCAACCGTGCCCCGGGTCCATGCGACGAGGCCCCCCTGGCTCGCTCGCTGGGCACTACGTCGAGGGACAGGGACGTGGGGGCTGGCTCGCGTTGGGAGCCCGCGGCCTGGCTGGCGCCCCCACCGCTGCCGCACGCTGGGCGAGTTGCCCATGCCGTGCCTGCTGTGGGCTTCCTGGGTGTGCCGCCCATACCAAGGGTCCGTGCGACATGGGCCCTCTTGCTCACTCGCTGGGCACTTAGTCGAGGGATAGTGACGTGGGGGCTGGCTCGCGATGGGCGCCCGCCGCATGGCTGGCGTGCCCACCGCTGCCTAACGCTGGGCGAGCAGCCCATTCCGTGCCTGCTGGGGGCTGCCTAGGCAAGCCACCCATGCCCAGGGTCCGTGTGACGCGGCACCCCTGGCTCGAACGCTGGGCAGTCAGTCGAGGGGCAGGGACGAGGGGGCTGGCTCGCGACGGGCGCCCGTGACCTGGCTGGTGCACCCGCCACTGCCGCACGCTGGGGAAGCAGCGATGCCGTGCCGGTTGGGAGTTGCCTGGGCGTGCCACCCGTGCCCAGGGTCTGTGCGACGCGGCCCCCCTTGCTCGCTCGCTGGGCACTGCATCGAGGGACAGGGACGTGGGGGCTGGTTTGCGATGGGCGCCCGCGGGCTGGCTGTCGCGCCCACTGCTGCAGCACGCTGGGCGAGCAGCCCATGCCGTGCCTGCTGGCGGCAGTCTGGGCGTGCCGTCCGTGCCAAGGGTCCATGCGATGTGGCCCCCATTGCTCGCTCGCAGGGCACTTAGTCGAGGGACAGGGACGTGGGGGCTGGCTCGCGATGGGTGCACGCGGCCTGGCTGGCTCGCCCACTGCTGCCACACGCTGGGCGAGCAGCCTATGCGGTGCCTGCAGGGAGCTGCCTAGGCGTGCCACCTGTGTCCTAGGTCCATGAGAAGATGCCCCTCTGGCTCGCTCGCTGGGCACTTAGTTGAGGGACAGGGACGTGGGGGCTGGCTCGCG